>JBCFYV010003508.1:11318030-11446483 GCA_039000515.1 Timema cristinae | reverse complement strand
ATTTCTTTTTATTAAGGGTTTAAGTGTTAAAAAAAGGCATTGTTTTAAAAACTAATGCATACCGTCCATTAAGCTTACAGGGAAAAAGCGTTGAACTATGGTAGTGTACAAGCTATCATAAAAAATGTCAAAATCAGTCTAGCTTGCAAAAAATGTTGAGGAATGGTCAATGTGAGTGGAAGGCAAAAAGTTTTTAAAAAATCATTACGTCCATGGTTTTAGCCCCAAAAAAGAGTGGGAAGAAGAAAAATGTTATTGATTAAATTGGCTATACATGAACCTATTATTAAGATAAATAAAAAAATTAAATTGTATTTAAGTTGCTTAAAGATAGACTTTCTGACCATAGAATAGACATGGTAAAAGAAATGGGTTATTTCACATATAAAAGAGTTTTAGAAACAACGCAAATAATCTTTCCCCTGAAAACATAGAAACCCTGTGAGTTTTACGATTGGAACCACACTATTGTAGGTGAAGAGTTAAACACATTCAATGACATGTATTTTGCCAATCCTCAAGCATATCAATTTGTGATTTGTTCCTCGTATAAGTGAGAAATCTAAAGATACAGCTCAGATAAAGTATCATGTTGAAAGGAAAACAAACATGGAGGTGGATGATGTGTCTGAAAGTGAAACATAAAATGAACCTTAACAGATTAAGAGTTGCTGTGTGACAAAGGTTTTTCCTAAACCTTATGGCTGATTGATTAGTTTTTCAGGATTCAATAGATTGAAAGTTGTCAATACAACCTAGCTATCTTTGTCCATAACCAGTTATTTGGCTGAAAGAGCTATAAGACGAGTTATAATAATAAAAACAGGCTCAGGTTTGCGATGGGCGATGCATGGCTTTCGAACCTTATGGTTCTAGTTTCAGAGAAAAACTTGTTAGTGTCAATTCTTAATGAAGAAATAATTGATGCTTTTTCTTTATCGTCATCTCAAAGAAAGATGTTGGTGTGGCAAATATAAGTAAAAGAAATAGGACTTCATCAAACCATTATTGATTTCATCTTTTATTCCTTACAAGACACTGTATTCACCATTTTTCCAATATGGCAGCCGTAAATGGGATGGATCAGCATGGGTTAGACTTTTTTCGTGATGATCTTGAGTAAAATAATCATTTATAATACCATTTTATTCTGGGACAAAATTAAAAACTAGCAGCCTAGATAGAATAAGGAGAATGGATGGTAGGGCGTGGACACTGGTTGATAGGATGTTGATACTGGTTGATGTGGAGACTAGTTGATATGATCATTTATTATATTAGACCATTATTTCTGCAGCAAAGAATTTTTCCTTGGAAAACACACGTGGTTTGTGTATGGAATGCATACCTTTAGTAAACCTGAATTTACTGTTCTCAAATGTCATACTTCCAGATGTGAATAATAAATCTTGTTGGTTTTTAATTATTTCTTATGATCATGTGAGTATGTAGACCCACTCAAGATACAATAACCGTAATATTTATTGGTGGTTTATTTAAAACACGTTTAGAATTTGTGTCTAATTAAAATATAAAAAATTGAGTATCGTTTATGGTCCTTAATAATAAGTAATTATAGTTAGGCAATTTTGAATGAATTGGTTGTTCAAATCTTTTTAATTGAGCTAAATATAGAAGTACTTAGTAGCAATTTTTTTACAATAAGTTCTCCAAAAACTACCAATCAAATAGTTCTGTTCATATTATTCTAAATATGAGCAAAATTATTAACCGTTTTGGTAGCCACTTTTAGCCTTTTTTTTATAAAACCATTAGTTGTAAAAGCAAGCTTTATTCTTTATCATCGCTTAAATAGCTTTTTTTACTCAATATAATATTGTTCTGGTAATGGTTTGTTGCAGTTGATGGTGAGCGACAAGGGGGCACCCCTAACACCGCTGGGTGCCCGGACGATGGGCTGCTATCGTCCACTCAAACCTGTTCGGGATGAACAATTTTTTCCAGGGGAAATGACGGCCGCCCCTAGTGTACAAAAGAACAAGAGGACATTTAAACGGAATGGTAAGTATAGGTCAGAAAGTCAGTCACCTTCCCTATCAACACAAAGAAGACCATCTGAGAGAACATCGTTAAGTCAGCCACCTTCCGGATTAAGCCAACAAGACTCTTCTTCTCTGGAACTGGTAGCGTCATCATCAGGAACAACTCCCCTTCATGGTAACATTGTAAGATCGTCCAGTCGGTCCAGTCAACCTTCCGTGTCAGGTCAACAAGGTTCTTCCTTCAGTACGGAGCATTCCAAGTCCATGATGTTGACTCAAGAAGCTGTTGCCCACATGAAGAAAACATCTGTATTCGATGAGAAGACTCGTTATCTTATAATGAAGGCGTGTGAGTATTACAAGAAAGAACAATTGGTAAGTCAATCCAATAGGGTGTCAGCCACCTCCAGGGAGTCAGCCACCTCTAGTCAGTCAGCCACCTCCAGTCAGTCAGCCACCTCCAGTAAGTCAGCCACCTCCAGGGAGTCAGCCACCTCCAGTAACTCAGCCACCTCCAGGGAGTCAGCCACCTCCAGTGAGTTAGCCACCTCCAGTCAGTCAGCCACCTCCAGTCAGTCAGCACCTCCAGTCAGTCAGCCACCTCCAGTCAGTCAGCCACCTCCAGTCAGTCAGCCACCTCCAGTCAGTCAGTTACCTCCAGTCAGTCAGCCACTCTAGGGAGTCAGCCTCCTCCAAGAAACCAACCTCCTCCAGAGAGCCAGCCCCCTCCATGTTATCATCCAGCTCCAAGAAAGCAGCCTCGTCTTCTAAAAATACAACTCAAGAGAATGGTAGAGACGCATTGGTAAGTTGTTCATCTGGGTTTGTTGAGGATTCATTCATCTCATCTTACGATGAGCAGCTCTCATCACGCTCGTATACAATGGTGAGACGGTGCTATCAATCTTCACCAATGGATAGGAGCATGATGAGATTAATTGAATTTAGATCTCCATCAATTTTGTGGAACTTAATTCATATGTGTGGCGCTGCCCATATTTATTTAAACATCTTCCATATAGATTGTTTTATTAAGGGAATTCATCCATCAATCATCAAGAGTCATTAAGCAAGAGCAAGTCCTAGCTATTTTCTCCACTCAGCTGTAACCATCGTTAAAGGCCAGAGTTTATAAGCGCTATCGTAAATACAGGTATCTAGTTTAAATAAATAAGGAACTTGCCAAGATAAAAATTCAGAATTGATAAAAACAAATGTCATGGTTACATAAGGAAATGTTGTATTATCTTAAAATAATTAAAAATTATGTTTAGGAATATAAAAGAAACAAATAGGAATCAATAAGTTGGCCTAAATAAATATTGAGAATTAAGTCAATATAATAAATTATTGTATCGGGATGAATAAGAAATTTTTCGGAATAGTTTGGAAATTAAAGTAAAATAAATAAATATTTTGAATTGATTAGAATTAATAATGAACTCATCAGTTAATTACGAAAAAAGTCAGAATAAATAAGGAACTAAAGGAAATAAAAAGGAATAAATTCTGCATAAATAAATAACGAGGCGAGATAAATAAAGAGGATTAAGTTAAAATATAAAATATAGAGTTAGAAATGATATGGAATAAAAGAGATTAAATGATTATTTAAAAAAATAGTTTATATTAATAAGAATAGAGTTATAAATAATAAAGGCTCATCAGAATAATTTAAAAAACGACACAAATTAATAAAAAATTAGTCACAATAAATAATTAAGGATTAAAAATAAAAACGTCAATGACAGAAAAAATAAGGAACGGGTCGTAGGAAGCTAATCATAATATTTATAAAGAAAGGATTTGGACTTAATAAAGAGTGAGTCAAAATACGCAAGGAACTAGTTAGAATAAATAAATAACTTTTCATAATTAATTAGGAATGAGTTGAAATAATTTTGTAAAAGTCAGATTATATAAGGAATGAGTTGGAAAAGTAAGTATCAGGTCAGAATCGATAAGGAACTTATAGAAATGATTAGGTATCGAGTCGAATAAATAAACAACCAGTAGGAATGAAAAAGGATCAAGTAATAATAATTAATATGTTATGAGTCAGTATAAATAGCCAACGAATAGGAATAAATAATAAGAAACATTTTTGAAAATAAAGAACGAGCTGGAATATTTAATTATGATTGAATCAGAATAACAAAAAGAAAAGTTCGGAATCAATAGTGAAAGATTCAGAATAAATTTTATTCAAATAGTCTGAATAAATAATAAGAAGGAATGAGCTGGAATAAATAAATACTTTTTTGGAACAGATATGAAATAATAAAAAGGATTACAAGTCTGAATAAATAAGGAACAATTTGTAATAAATACTGAAGAGCGAGGGTATGGAAAGCAAATTTTCCTAAGGGGTCCACTACAAAATGTTATTACCTTTGGCCTATAGTAATGTTTATACATATAATTTTTATAAGTATTTTTACTATGGCAGTATATCAAATTCCCGGGAGGGTGTGGAGCCCTCCCTGCTTCCCTTCCCAACCAAGGCCTTTCTATGCCCTTACTCGTTATCATTTAAAACACTGACTAGATATCCAATTTTAACAATAACGTTAAAGATATTTTGAAAATATTTTGAATTAAAGCAATAACAATCATAAGGTCTATGTAAACTAGGCCTTTTCAATGAACATTTTTTTAAAAAAGAAGAACACATTTGTATTCATAATGTAATATACTCCTATGATATAGATTTGTTTTAATAATAGAAATTATTGAGTATAATCCAATTTTGAAATGTTAGTCGATGGTAAACTACCCTTAAGATAATTTTATCCTTAAAAATAGAAATACATTATTATTTGTCATTTCAACTACACTGCAGACATTCGTTTTAAAGCAAATTGTAAAAGATTTTTTTCGAAAATTTCCTATTTTTAAGAATAGTGTTTAATAAACAACCCTTACTCTAAAAGATAGAAATACAATACAATAAACGGCTGAAGGTATCTCCACATAATATATAAATATCAAGATTGATCAAAATCCGTCAAACCATTTTGGTTGTGGTACCAGGTACAGACACTCACACTGGGATACAGACAGAATTATTCAGATAAACATTTTGTGGTTCGGAGGTAAATTAAGTGTCAATATTTGACATAATCTCAAGGCCACATTTATTAACGATTACAAAATTTTCTATTTTAATGAGAAAGTAAAAATTAGATATAGGAGAAAGCAATGATATATAATTAAGTAAACCATATGAATGCGGAGCTTGGGGTATGAGTGATTATATATATGGAAATGAGCCGTATCCCAATCATAATCGAATGTATTAAAAAATGACACCTGGGCTTGGGCTCGTTTCCAGGTCTCATTTTTAATTTTATTAAATTATAAATTGTTAAGTTTAAAAAGAATAGATAAAGAGTGTTGTAAACAAAGCTAAATTATAATATTAACGATATCTTAAAACGTACACATAAGGGAATACAATATTGTTGATACAAGTAGCTTTGACATTATTTACCTGCTCCAGTGAGCATATGGTCAAAATCATGAGTCTTCGTTGCCGGTGATGAGAATGTCAAAGGCTTGAACCCGGCTGAGTGTATTGAGGGTAGTTTTCCCTAAATTGTTGCCTACTCCCCACTATACAAATGCTCGTACATTTACTCTACATTCTACCTTTATCATACCTAGAACAATACCATAATTAGTAGCCCACCTAGGGCCGGGCAGATGACTACCGAATAAATATTGCTATTGCTAAAGTTAGCGAATATATCAAAATTATCAACCACTTTGATGTGTTACACTATTTATGAACTGAATTTACCTGACAGATAGCTATCTGTAAGATAATATATTTTTATTCAGAACATGCAAGGTCGGTACTGTTTTTACTGGTGCGCCCTGCTGATCGCAATACAACCTAGCGAGTGGTGACAACGCTCAACATTTGTTAAATAATGGCGGCTAAACGAGTGCGAGGAAACATATGGCGTCACGTGGGCGCAGAAGCTAAGATGTCTGCCAAAATGTGGTAAATAGTTGGGTACAACGTTTACAAAATTTCATTTATTGTACTCACAATTTGATAATTTGTTCTGATATAATTATAACTCTATAAATAGCTTGTCAGTTTAGATAAAATTGGAAATTATATCTTATAACTTTATATATTTAGAGCCCAGGCCTGTGCTTACTAAACACGTAAACCTCCCTATAAAAATGTGATGGATAAATATATTTTATCTGAAAGATAAATACTATCTGGCTGTCATAAGACGCACTTTTAACTTATCCATCAGTTAGAAATATTTATCAACCAGATTAATATTTATCCAGGATTAATAAGACAGGCCCTTATATGTATAAGTGTGCAGAGGAAGGCACCTATTATCGTGACATAAGCATACAGGACAGTATTACATGATTCTGTTGTGGTACTGGGAGGTGTCATCCCGGTTGACATTTGGATACCAAACAGAATTTTAAGAATATCTTAGGGACTGATAGGTGCTAGTGAGACTTTATAGAACAATGCTAATTGGAGAGACTGAATAGTCTCAAAGGAAGGGAAACTTTTGAGTACATCCCATATGTTTTAACGGGAGTATAAAAATATAAAATGATTGGCAACCATTATGCTACTCTTCTTCTGAGTGGCCATGGAAATTTTCCGTTAAAATTATACGGGTTTAACCGGTGTGGAGAACAATATTGTAGACAGCATTGCAGAAGCCTTTTACCACATAATGTACTAAAGTGAGAATTATTGAAGACCAAAGGAGCGGATAGTTAGCAAAATACAAGATCGTGGTCTTGTGTGGAGAAGGGAAATTGTTGTGGGCACAATTGAAATTTTAAAAGAGTTTGGGAAGATGGGTACAAGGATTAATAAAAGAAGAGGTACAGAAGGAAAAGACTCGGGGATGGTGTGATACAGAAGATGGAGAAGAAGAGTACTAGAAAAAATAGAATACTGAATGAGAGATAAAGTGAGGAAGAGATTGGCTTGGAATAGTGAAAATCTGATGAGCAAGAAGAAATTTAGAATCTTTAATGAGGGCGAAAACAAGAAGGAGAATAAGAGGAAGAAAACTAAGAGGTTAGAAGTCCCTTATTAAAGATGAAGACAAGCAGGACTAGCAGCTAAAAGCATTAGGCTTGAAGCGCTAGGGGAATGGAGGTGGGCCTGCGGCCTACGGGCCTAAAATATTTATTGGCGTTGTTTGTAATATGAGCAGACTATCACTCTTATGTGCGCTCACATTAGATAGTTCACGTGGCAGGGTGGTGTGAGTGGATAGCCCCCTTGGCTATGTTCCGGGAAGGTCAACATATATAGACCCAGTGTTTTAAAAAACTGTTATATATTTGGATCACTTGTCTACGAGATTCCGAGGAGATCGGACTCGTCTGCTGTTCATGGAGAAGACTACGAGGACACCGGAGAGGAAGCCGATATCAGACAACGAATCTAGTTTCATCCGCCTACAAAATACAATCTGAGAGGGAGGGAGGGAGAGCCTCCACTCTCCCTCACACCTGTGTGCCACTAGTCTGTTCTCACAGAGCTGAGTTAAATGGCCACGGCACCACTCGACACAAATTACACCACACTAATTTCCACTACGCCATGAACAAACAGAATTTCAGAGGCTAACCTATTAGGGTTACAACGCACAGAGTTGTTCGCCGCTTCCGACGGATGAATAAAAACAGTGTCGAGAGGGATGCCTACAGGCACGGGACGGGGATTAATCACTTTTAAAACAATAAATAGCTCACTATTAATCGACCCAGTTCGGGTTCGCAGTTATAATCTTTCTATTTTTAGTAGTTTTGATAATTTAACTAGCATCGCGTTTTACTATTTTATCTGTGATATATCTATAAGCAAAAAATAATACTCTAATATTTTCAAATTAATAATATTTTTTTATATTGTATAAGAAACTTTATTTGACCTAGATAAAAATAACCTAGTTAAATTAGGATCAAAACATATAAAAACGAAGTAAATTGCGGGAATTACTAGGAAAGCTCAGCCCTGAGTTAAACAATGGGAATTTTCCCAGGAAATTAGGTAGTTTGTGAGGTTCATGAAAAATTATCAGAATACTTGTATCCCGGCTATAATTAAGTTAGCATAGCCATTAATAGGACAAGTGGCTGTGGAACCTTCTTTATGTAGAGATGAATGGTGTGTGGAGAAACAAAACAAAAAATGGGAGGAGAGTTGCCTTTTCAATGCAAATTGGAATGGTCCTCCTTTTTTTTAAATATGATGCCTCCAGAAACTATTTTGAGTTGTGTTCTCCAACATTATTTAAAAAGTATTTTGTCCTTGGATGATATTTGTAAATATCCTCACCTGGAGATTTTTAAAAATTTAATCTTTTTAGAAGATTTTTTGCCAGCGATTTTAAAACCTAGTATAACGTGGCATATCATAGCTAAATTTGGCGTAGCGTATATTAATGTGTGAATCCACCTTTAGAGTTGCACCCTAAACCATGGAACCACCAAAGCAGGTTCCACGTCTTACTACCCGTTCTTTCAGATTATACATCTATCTACTAGCTACGCTAATGTAGGGATGAGATGATTAGGAATGAAATATCTAGAATTTAGATTAGATGTAGCCACATTTTCGTGAAGTTAGAATAGAAAACCATTTATTTAAAACCCCTCTCAGAGCACCCGACCAGGATTCAAGCCCCGAACTTCCCGTCAGTGTAGACTCCTGCGAGACTGACCCTTTTAGACCATGTGGGTTCTCATGGGCTTAGCTCACTAATTTGGAGTTGTTTTTCACCCAATTTTTGGAAATCAGACTCTCTTAAAAGAAATTTAGAGTATTCCTCTCTCCAATTTTTTTAAATTTTGATCTTTCAAAAGTTATTTGGAGTGGTCCTTCTTCAAGAAATTTTTGTAATTTGGATAACTTTAGAGGCTATTTTAAATAGTTCTCTTCCAGATTTTTAAAAATATATCTTCCCCATTTAAAAAAAAAAATGGATGCTTCTATAAACATTTTAGATAACCTATTCGACTGAATTTTCCTCGAGAATTAGATGCCTCTGAAAGCTATTTGATGTGATCTTGGCTCAGCAATATTTTGAAAAATTGAATCGTCCTAGAAGCTACTTGGAATGGTCGTCTCTTGAATTTTGTTTTAATAAGATGCTCCTGAAGATATTTAAAGTGGTCTTTCACCAACAAATCTTTGAAAATCTAATGTTTCCTGAAACTATTTGGAGTGGTTCTCACTTGAAAATTCTTCAAAATGACATGCATCTGGAAATTATAAGTTATTATTGTTATAATTATTAGTTCAACTTACTGTATTTAGAAAATTTAATATAATATTTAGCACTACGTCTTACTACCCATTCGGCTTAAACGCTTTAAGTACTAATTACGCTAATGGATTAGGAATTTCGGAGGATTGAATTAGAGGAAATAAACCCGCATTTGCTTTGAGAGAAAGGGGAAAACCATTTAGGAAAAACCACCTCAGTTCACTCGACCGAGATTTGAACGTCGATCTCGCCGTCCTCAGAAGTCAAGCTCAACATGACAAGCGCGTTAGCCAACTACGCCACCGAGGCGGGTATTATTTAGAAAATTGGATCTATAAACAATTTAAATTATAAAAAATATAATGTGGAAAATAGGAAACAATGAATAGAAAATTGGAATATCTCTCTCCTATTTCCAGTATACCACAGCGTGCTTGTTATTTAAAAATCACTATAGTTTCTTGTCGAATCAAATGGAGATACGACATTAAACGCCGGTAATGTGGCCAAAGCCGGTCCCAAGCCCGGTCGAAAAACACAGAGGGGCGGTAGCACTATAATTATAGCCTTAGGAAATTCCTCGGAATTCACCTGAAAAACTGAAGACGCTGAAATGGACTGATGGATAACTACAAATTTTGGCAAGGTTGGTTCGGTCATGTTCTCATACAAAGGTAAGGTTTTATTCGCATATTATTTATTCCGTACTATACGTACTAATGCTATTTAGGAAATATCACCCTCAGTATACAATACCGGGATTCAAACCTCGATCTTCCAGCCACCAGCAGTCTAGTTTATTGGGAGAGTGACGCCTTATGCTATGTAGACACTGAAGCAGGTACAGTATATTGTATATACCTTTGCTTACTTCCATGATAATATATTTAATTAAATTATA
The DNA here is from genome assembly GCA_039000515.1 of Timema cristinae. Taxonomy (NCBI): domain Eukaryota; kingdom Metazoa; phylum Arthropoda; class Insecta; order Phasmatodea; family Timematidae; genus Timema; species Timema cristinae. Next base: position 11,436,302 of record JBCFYV010003508.1, on the reverse strand, counting down.
CGATTAAAACACCATAGTAACAATAACAATGGTAACTGTAAGGTAAAAATATATATATATATGGTAGTCTATCCCTGCTGTTTCTTTACATTTTCTGCTTCTGTTTCATTCCCTACCACACCCCAAGAATGCGCTCGAAAGATTAAAGGCCTGTAAGAACTTACGATTATGAAATAATGGAACGGAAACAGAAACAACAATCTCGTCAAGCCTGTATAATCCACCATTTGGCTTCCCCAATGAAGGTATTTAGGTTTATCCTGTCTCTCGTCAAAAAGCAACGTTCGGCAACTTACTGGTTTCTTGATGTCTGAGCTATTTTGGTGTTTGTGTAGATCAGGGAATTAGTTCAAAGCAAAGCTGACATGGTGAGTAATACTCCCAATTTAAAAATATTATGTTTTTTTAATGCAATCATTGAAAATTTTGTTAATCTCGCTAATACTAAATCTAAAATGTACCCAGTCATAATGCCCGTCCAGGATCAACATATTTTAATTACGCTAAGACAGAAAAAATGAAGAAGGTTGAATACAAAGCAAATGCACTTGAATTTGCGGGACTAGATAGTTGTAAAATATAATTCAATAATTAAAATAATTAGAAAAATTAGTTTAATGATCAAAGTTTGATGTGTTATTGATCTATTAAAAATATTAGAAAAAAAATGTAAAGCAGCAAGTCCTACATGCATAAAAGATTTTTAAAACTATCAGTAACTAATAACAAATTAATGTTGTAAATTATTAGTCGTGCAGATATTTTTCTATCAAAGCAACATTCTAATGACCTCTCCGATTCCTACACCAATGCTTGACTTTCGTTTGTAAAGTTTTGTAAACTCTATTTCCACTTTAACTAAACAACAAAAACGATATATATTTCAAACATGTAACATTGTATGCACCAACCCAATACTTATTTATTATTAAGTAATTTTAATTATCTACGATGGTTATTATGGTTTAAGGTAACATTAATTTTAAATCATCAAATTGTGGGCTCGTCCATGATGGTCCGGTTCGCCAAGGTTGTGTTACACAAGCATGCACGGAGAAACTGTGAGTACGCACCTTAATATACTCTATAAAAACCACAAAAACATTGTTAGCAAACACAACCTTTATTTGGACTACACTACGCAATTGGGCTAAATGTCATACTTATCTAGTCTGGTTTTTCGGTAATAGTGAGGTCAGGGTTTGAATTCTAGTCGGGTTTACCGAGAATTGTCTTTTTCGTCAATTGGTACTCGCTCTCTTCAAAACGCAAATACAGCTAATCTAAATTCTATATGCATCAGTTCTACCCCACTAGTGTGTAAAATATATACAGCCCGAATGAATAGTAAGACGAAAAAAGTTTACAACATATTGTGAAATTCGCAGTAGGGGTGTATTGTAACATAATACAACAATACTAATAATCACAGTAGTGATATTGAGCTCCTGGGATACACCACCCGTAGCCTAGAAGGGGGAAATATAAGCCATAACATATAAAAAAATACAAGGGGATTAACTTTATTTGGGATTGTCACAACCCTATGCAAATTTAATAATGTAAATATACTGTGGTTTGTAACTATGTTAATAGCAGCAAATGGGGCGCTGCAGATTAGGCTGTGTGTCTCTGGCCAGAAGGCTGCACAACTGTTACGTCGGTTACGGAGTGTGCTACTGAACATTAGACCATTGCTGGACAACATTCTATTGATGATTGTGTCAACGATTTTCTGGTAAAATAAGAATTTATAATGTTTTCCTCATGTCCGCGATTGTAATTGGCTATCTTAAACAATATATTTTTAACAGATTTTTTAATATTATGTCACAGCAAGGGACCAGGCTGGACATCTTAAAGATGAGGCTACTTAAAATAATCAGATTACTATCAAGCCACAATAAAAATGTAGTCGTCCTCATAGTGCCACCTATCCCAAAACTTTCAATGGAAGACAATATTAAATTGTTGAGGTACAACAAGTTTGTGATCAAAATGGGCGGTAAGTAAAGTTGTTATATTAAAAACAAATTCATTAATCCATATTCTCGAGCAGGGGTCTCATAACTACGGGTTTATCTGGTCCACAGACTGACAATTTTTTTAATGAAAAAAGGAATTTCAATGACAAATACATAAATGATGGTGCTCGTGTGTGCAGTACACAAAATATCTCCATACATAGCGTGATGTGTGCCGACGCCATTATTGGAAACTAATCATCTAAACAACCACACTGATTTTACAGTCCCTCCATGCTCACTAGCCGCCTTTCAGAAAGTGTCTGTTGAGCAGAGAGGTTGAGGAATGTTTCTGGTTTGGGTAAAGAGCTGATAGTTATATTGACTTAATGGCTTAGGCTACATCAATTCATTTTTAGTTATGGCTGTAAGATTTTCATGCCAAATTCCTCATCAACTGGTGTCAAGTACATTGCAAACTCTCTCCCTTAGACCACGTAGCATCCGTTATTAGTGAAATATGTACTTTATTACAAAAAATAAACATATTTTCAACCTTTTGGCTGGTAGAGCTCCCGTGGCTGATAGTTACATTATTTTTTCAGAACGAGATGTAGTGCGGGTGTTGGACATCTATGGTTTGTTCCTCCAAGAAGAAGAAATTATCAACTTGGACCTTTCGAACGGTGAGTGGCCAGTGTTTTCACTTTTTAAAAAATATGCTGCACCAAAATACAAATAATTTGAAGAAAGCTATTTGGAGGGGAATGCAAATGAATCTATTAGCTTTGACTCAACTCCAGTGTTGTATACAATTAATTAACTAAGGGGAAATTATGTGGGAGGGGAAGGGAGAAGGCTCAGGTGATTGGCTACTTAATTAACAAAAACTACCATACTGTTCTACTCCCTAGAGGGCCACGAGTTTGAATCATTGCTTTGGTTTTACTTTCAAAGCCTGAAAGTAAACTCTAAATGATAAATAATCTTAGTTATAATAAGTCATCAGTCACCTTAGAGCAGAAGATAGGTGTCTGCTTACTTGGCCAAGAGTCCCGGGTTCTATTCTCGGCATGGTCGAAAATTGATTATTTATGAAATGTGTGTTTACCATCTCACAGTGATGAATAAACGGCTGGGGACTGGATGTTGTTCTTGGGTGTAATTTGTAGAGTAAAATTAGGCTTATATTGAGATTCAAAATTCTATAATGTTTTCAACTAGCTAAAATAACATAATTTAGATATTAATCTTACATTAATTAACCAATAATTGATGGAATGATATTATATATTTATTGGTGCCCCCAAAAATAAGAAGGTCGACATGGTCCATTGGAATAAGAAAGGTATTAAGCTCGTGGAGGATCACATAAAAGGAAAAGATAATATATCAGAGGTCGCAAAATACAAATTTTATTGCATAGTTTTCAATTTTTAAAATAAAATCCAATAATATATAAGAACTATTTTCTTTATCCCTGACAGTTTTATTTTATCACATTTTCTAGCTCTTTATTTTGTTATTTGGAATTAAATTGGTTTTCTAGTAGCTTAAGAATTTAATCAATTAAAAATATGAGAATATTTTTATAAATCTTATCTATATTTTTTTGCATTAAGTTATTTAAAAGAGTGTTAACATAATTAAAAAATAAATTTTGTAAGATGTGTTTGGCAGATATTAAAAATGGTGACTTATTTATATGGTAAATAAACGAGGCTTAATCATAGCAAACCTTCTACAAAACCTTAATTATGGAATAATTTGCCAGTAATAGATTTGTTTTTAGCTGCTCTTAGATGGAAGAGTATATATTATTTAAATTAAAATATAGCTTGAATTAAAAATTATTTTGAAAATGAAAAATAAATTATAATTTTATTTTCCCTTGGTGGCCTATTTCTTTGTTTCAATTCATAATAAGTTACGAAAGTATTTGATAAGTGACATCCAATCCATTCACTTATATATTTCAAGCATTTTTTCCCCCCTATAGCGTTTTAATATGTTACAAATTCGGGCTATACGTCAAAATACCTCAATTCGCTTATGTTTCAGCTATAAAAAAGATATATGATATGAAAAAACATAATTTTGAATTCTCGCATTTAGTAGTGTGTTGTGACTATATTTTACCTAGTACTACCTACACCACTAAGTGTGCTCGTGCCGCAATTTCAAATATAGAAACTGTGGCACCTTAAACATGGCGATTCTAGAGGACTAGTTATATGTCTAACATAAGTTCAAAGCCAAATATCTCAAAATTTCCAAAGGATCCTGGGGGGGGGGGAGCTGAATTGTATCAATTCTGAATGGTTGCCATTCAGACAGACATTTCTTAAACGAGCACCACAAATAAAAAGTCTGAATTGTATCCACTAGAAATATTTGCATTATACCCACAGAATCCTGAATTGTATCCATTTAATTGCGGTACCACTTGTCTGATAGATGGCAGCAGAAGAAACTCGCCTCAACTCACACCATGTTTACTAGAGAGCAGCACTTATCCTTAACTCATACCGAGGTAACTAGAGAGCAGCAGGTCAAACACGGTATATAATATTTATACTTTTTATCCAAAACATTTCAAGCAACTCTAGGCAATGTAGATTATTTTTGAGAAAACTATATGCCTTGCTAAATTTCTAGAGCTTTTTTCAACACTTTGTCTTATTTACATTTGTAAGGTCATACTTAACGTGTATACAAGGTATACACATCTAAGCCTTAGTTATATGGAATTCTTTCGGAACAATGTGAGAGTGTTGATCCCCCTATCTCACATCTCCCTCCCCCCACTCCCTTCCTTGATACATCCCTGTAAATTACGCATAGTTCGCACTCTCTAACCTACTCTGTGCAAATGTAAAATGTTATACTGGTATGTTGTTTGCATACCCCTCCCCCTTTCGTATATTTAAAACTCAAAATTAGACTTCAACTAAACCTGATACACACATAAGCTTTTAACAGGTCGTCTTTAATTATCAATTTATTTTGGGCTATCATTCCAACACCATGGTTGAACAAAGTTTGTTTGTAATTCTTTAGTACTACCTTTTCAGCCTATATACTTAGATGATAATTACTCTAACTAGATAAGGGGGAGGAAGGGAGCATTTTTAGAGATAATATACCCGCCTTTGAAAGAGGGTGAGAAACTATTTAAGAAAAACCACTCTCAGTGGACCTGATCAGTCTTTGAACCTGCCCGTTTTCAGTAGGCATTTTTAACAGTAGAGTGACGCCTTAGACCATTCTATCATTGAAGTGGGTTAAAGTTTATTAAAATTAATTTAGTTCTATCCTAATCGACGCCTATAAAAGTACCATAAAACATTTTGCTAAACGAAGATATCGTTGTCTGCATACTTATATAAAAATGGCAGAGTATTAAAATACAACCGCTTGAACTGGAATAAAACATCTTGATATTCAAAAAAGTGTGTTAAATATTTTCATTATCTTGCACCCATGTGGATTATTCGAATATTTAAGGTTCTATTAAATTGTGTTGGTATCATGAGGAAGTTAAAATTGAAAAAAAAAAGTATTCACTTTTACGTGGAATGTGTGGAAAATATTTTCGGGAAAGTCACCTAGGATATAAAGTCGGGATTGAATCCTCTACTTCCTCATCATCAGAAAATCAGACAAATCGAGAAAGACGTCGTAGCCTACGTGACCATTGAAACTGTTGTATAATCTTTTGAATAAAATGTTAGCATGTGTGTAGGAAGGAGGTTTGGTGGTATGATTATTTAGAACCAACCTCAATCGCTGTTAGGCCACACTGCTTAAATTCCTCTCTTCTATGTCGTTTTTAGGAACTAATGTACTTCTATATTATGTCTAATCTCATACTCCATTTAACCTTCACCTACAACTACCCTTTAGTTTTGCCAATAGGAAAGAGCGAAAAGAAAAAAACGAAACTTCTTATCTCAAGGTAAAGAGGAATGCTTGCTGCTAATTCTCAAAGAGCCTAAAACTTTGTGATGAGAGCCTATAAATGAATTACTGTAAGTTATAGAGGAAAGCTAAATTTAGAGCTTTTATTCATCAATCTTAGTATCGTAGCTTTGCAGATATCCTATTCTTAAAAACTAGTTGGGAAAAAAACTGATGTCCAATTTTCACACTTATATTTTTTTATTAATAAAACTCAAACTTTGGGGTTGTTAGTTAAAAAGATCCCTGTTGAAATCGTTAGACCATATTTTGGCGTGAACCATATTTTTAAATAACTCATCTTATAATTCAATATTGCGTAAGAACGCAACGTTCACGTGCCAATTTCTCTCTTAGATTTAACGACCTAGTTGCCCATAAAAATAACGTTTAAAGGCTGCGTGGTTGTTTAGCTTGGAACTCAAATTTATAGTCCTATTTTAGAAAAAAAACTTTTTTGTATGGCCAACAGCCCAACATTACTAACATTTTACTATTTTATTAGTGTTATTTTAAACGATTCGATACTATATATCGTGTAACAACTGCAGAGAATATTATCTGACGTTTGAATACCTTGTACTAGATCTAATAGTTTTCTAGTTATCGGATGGTAATCTTCCTATTAAAATTGCACTATAATGGAAGTTCTTTTCTAAATACAAGATGCAATTAAAGATAGTATTTAGTTGCTCTTTGCTATGGGATGTAAAGTTCATGGAGCCGGGCGACGGAGCTACAATGAATAATATAACTTTATTGACTTTAAAATAACTAAAATGGTGAAATAAATGAAAGTATTAATTCATTTTAAGTTAATCAATCTTTAATATCTTAAGAAATTTTACAGTGCTCAATTCCCAATTTCCAGAATTATTTATAAGGTTTGTAATTTTGTCAACTTTTCTTTTCCTTTTAGAAACATTGTTAAATTCTTCTTAATTGTGTTTTACTTTATTCTAATTAAATGTAGCTCAAAACAAATACAGAAAATAAGTGATTATTTTTTCTAGTATTTTACTACAATTTCCAAACGAATTTCTAATATATATATTAAGTAGTATATTTTTGTATTGATAGCGAATTAAAAACACATCCATGGATAGGGGACGTCTAGGATTTGTTGTAATGCCTCTTCCAAATAAACGTTTGAAAAAATTGTACACAGATATTATATCATTAAAATAACTCTGCTTGTATTTTAGATCACCTATTTCTAAAATATTTAAATAATTGTTGGAACATTGAGAAATTCTTATGTCAACATCTCTTTTGGTTAAACGAAGACGAGAACAACACACACATGTCTGTTTTACATACATTGAGTCTTCAACAACATTATAATTTGGTTGTAATGGGATTTCTACGTTATCAACATTACTTTTTTTTTTGAACATGAAATTTAGTATCATCAGTTGCTACTAGATTTTCCTCAACTTTCGTTTATTTGAATATTGAATTGTTTGGATTTATGATTCAACTTTTTTTTTTAATTTTAAATGTAAACGATTCGATAAATTTAGGTTTTGTTAAGGCTCTTAAAATTGCTATTGCTAAATGGCATATACTACCATATTTTCTTAATCTAGCTTGAAGGTCATATATATTAAAGTTACCGAGAAGTACAAATTTAAAATACTAATCTTCTAATAAATATTTTTCAATCAGCACAAGATTATAAAGAAGTATTATTACGAAAAGAAATATCTTAAGGAACCTTGACAGTTGACATATGTTCTTTGTCAGCATATAATATCAGAGCTACTACTATTTTTAATTACAATATTCTCAGTGTTTTACAGGTTCTTTAGAAGGAGTTCCCATTTTCCCAGACAGTTTAAACTTTACTAGAGAGTAGTGTAGAGGAATTAAATTTAATTTGCCATAAAATTGGCTAGTGTGGGGTGATGTAGGTATTGGTGTTTAAAACATGATGATTTTACCAAGATAAATTTAATGGATAAATATATACATATACAATTTTATGGTTGAATAAAGTTTTGGAGATAAGACATTATGTTCGAATCAGTGTGGCTTAGTCTATATAGGCACGCTATTTTAAGAAGTTTAAAAAAATATATAAGTTAGATTCCCTATAATCTATTTGAAGTGGTCCCCACCCAGAAATTTAAAAGAATGTTGATGTCTTTAGAAGCTATTTAGGGTGTTCCACGCTTGATTCTTTCTCTCTTCTAAACTTAGTAGCCACTAGAAAGTATCTTAAGTAGTCTTCTACCAATAAATTTTAAATATTGGATGCCATTAGATGCTAATTGGAGTGGCCCTCTAAGGTTATTTCTTTTAAAGATCGGAAGCCTTTGGGAGCCATTTAAAGTGTTATTTGATTGGAATTTTTTTGAGAATTAAAACCTTTAGAAGCGGGTTAGAATGGTTCTTCCCTGATAATTTTTTTGAAAAGTGAATATTATTAGAAGTTTGATACAAGGCCATCTTTAAGCTTCAAATTAAAAACTTTGTAAAATTTGGGGGGCATTGAACCCCCTAAATCTCGCCTCCCTACACGCATGACACGCTTTAAAACGCCTTAAGAATGGAAACTTTTCCTCGAAAACTTGAAAGAACACGCAATTGTTTATGAAATAAATAATGACAAGTTGAGAAGATATATTATCAAATAAAAGTACGTGACACGTGCACAATTTAAGACGTCACTTGTAAGAAATAGTGTTTGTAACCTTGTTACAACGTCGCATATGATAAATAATAACACACCATTCATTGTAGCTATGCTGGTGTCTATTTATTTGTATTTGATAAAAGTGGGGCCGCGGGGCACCCAAGACTTATATTTCTGAAGACATCTTATTTGCTCTTAAAGCCTTTAGGCATTCTTATGTACACTTAATCTTTTACAATGTCAAATATTAGCATAGTGTCAATGCCATTCTTTAGTTAAGGGGCGTGAGCTGTTGTCTCACTCTATGTTACGGACCATGAGAAGGGGTTCTCTCTCGACTCATATTGTCGATTGACTATTTTTTTATGTTTTATTATTATGAATCTGGAGACCAATTCGTTAGACCTTTATGCTGTGTTCTGAGGACGCCATTTTGGGGGGCGTTTGTATGTAAGAAGCCGCCTGATATTATTATTATTGTAATGCCCTTCAGGCCCTGGCGGTGTCCTTTGTGCCTTGCATCCCATTTGGCTTATGGTTACCATTGTTATTCCTAAGTGTCCCTCCCCCATTGAGTTGTACCATGTTTCTTTGATAATAAAATTGTAACTCTCTTGTGCTCACCTCTGTCTATTATTTTTTGTGGGATAGTAAGGGGGTGTTAGTTGCATGTTCACTGTGCAGTTCAATACAGAGGCTGTCTGGCAGATGTGACGTCAGAATATTGGAGACGATCAAGATGCAGGCTCGGAGGTAAAAACAGGCTTTGATAAAGCATTATTATTTGTTTGGATAAACGAGTACATAACATCTCAAGGATTATAAGCATAGATGTAATAAGAAAATAGACTCTTCACTCCTAGACTACTCATAACATTTCCCCCAGTAAAGAAGGAAGACAATATATTTTATCTGAAGCTTTGGTTGCATTTAGGGGGAAGGGGATACACGGGGGCAATTGCCCTGGGACACACATTCCAGGGGGGCACATTCCCCCCCAAATATTAAATTCAATTACAGTTATTATTGTAAATTTATTGAGGGCCAAGTTTGTTTCGTGACCGTGAAGTAGTTTTCGAGCCAATTGAAAATAAACACATCAAATTGTTGTGATACAATTAGTAGTTTGCTTTGAGTTTAATTAAATTCCTTGGGTTAGGAAAGAGTGAACTTATTGTATCTGCTAGTCATGTCCTTTCTATCCATCTTAATCAAACACATTAAACATTTTACTCACAGAAACACAACATATATATATAATGAAACAAAGTATTTCGTAAGTCTATTGTTTTAAATGGCGGAAATGTGTGTTCATAATAATGTAAAATACAAAATATTTCACAATATTCTAATGATGGAATCTCGGAGTTTTATGTCATAGAGCAGGATCATATGAAATTAGATGACAACGCAGGTGACGAAATTTTAAAATAGAGGATAACTTTTCTACATACATTTCTTAGGTATCTCATTCCAACCGCATTCACCTTGCTCTTGTGTCTCTCCTGAGAAGTAAGTAGTAAGTCTATTTTTATATAATTCGCCAGTGATATGTTAATTACTCTATGACATTAGGAAATCAAGATCTCACTGTCGCAATTAGAGTAACCTCGATGCGTTCCTAGAAGAGTACTCGCTAGCCATTCCGTCTTATGGCGGTGCTAATAGCAAAACAAACAAGAAGTTTGGCCTCCATTTTGAAGGTGTACTGGCTTTTGCTTTGTTTACTTCAAAGCTTAACTTTATGATAATATTGGTCTGCAACTTAATTTTATTTATGTGTTATTTTATATTTATCTTTTAATTTTTTATGAGCTATTTTTCTTTGATGCTTCATCAAATTCTAACTGGTTTTCTAAATATTTCGTAACAAATTAAGCTACTCTGTGAATAATGAGTTGACCAAAATAATATAATAAATCTTTAGATTTAATTAATAGGCAAAAATATATTTAGCACCACATCTTACCACCTGTTAAGGTTAAACACACATGTATTAATTAGGGTAATGAGTTAGGAATGAAGAAAAATTAATTTAGAGTAAGTGTACCCGCATTTGCGTGGAGAGAGTGGAAAACCACCCTCTGTACACACAACTAGGATTCTAACTCAACCCAAATCTTCCTGTTTTCGACATTCTAGTTTATAGTGAGAGTGATGCCTGAGACCATGCGGCCACCGAAGCAGATATTTTTTCATAATGTTTCAAATGTGCTTATTTTTAATAATTTTTTAATAAATAATAAAAGCTATCAATGTTATTAAAAATTATATAATATATATATATCATTTTATCATAAAAAATTATATAATATAAATACAATCATATCATAGAATATTTATTATATTATATACATATATATTATATATACTTAATATAAGTAAATATATATTATACACATAATATAGGTATATATATCCTATATATATATAATATTGGTATATATAAAATATAGGTGTATATATATTCAACATATAGTTATATATTTAAATATATATTATAATTATATATATATATATGTAACTAATAATATATTAGTAAATAATATATCTAATAAAAGCTAATGTTTAAGTAATATAAATTGTCACTTTATATTGCCTAAACGTTAGTTTTTAAGGTTTCTTTAATTTGAATTCCCACCAGAGCTTACGATTTTTTATCAGAGATTACTAAGAGTTGTACAATTTTACAAAACTTTCCTCTTATTTTTTGTGAAGTTAAAGCTATTCTGATTTCATAAATGGTTGATTTATAATTTATTTAATAGTACAAATGGACTTTATTAATTTTTTTAATTCAATTTTCTCCATAAGAATACATTGTAGACTCTGACGTCATAACCCCACAATGGCATACTGCGAGTACTCATTGTATCTAAGTTATTCTAGTCGCAAATACAAAAGTACGCCACCTATCCGTATCTCAAGCTAGTTATATCCAGTCCACCTCATTACACCCTATTTCTATCTTGAGCTAGTTATATCCAGTCCACCTCATTACACCCTATCTCTATTCTAAGTTACTTCTATCCAGTCCAACTCATTACACCCTATTTCTATCTTGAGCTAGTTCTATCAAGTCCATCTGATTACACCCTATCTCTATCTTTAGCTAGTTCTATCCATCCACCCCATTACACCCTATCTCTATCTTTAGCTAGTTCTATCCATCCACCCCATTACACCCTATCTCTATCTTGAGCTAGTTCTATCCATCCACCCCATTACACCCTATCTCTATCTTTAGCTAGTTCTATCCATCCACCCCATTACACCCTATCTCTATCTTGAGTTAGTTCTATCCATCCACCCCATTACACCCTATCTCTATCTTGAGATAGTTCAATCAAGTCCATCTGATTACACCCTATTTCTATCTTGAGCTAGTTCTATCCATCCACCCCATTACACCCTATCTCTATATTTAGCTAGTTCTATCCATCCACCCCATTACACTCTATCTCTATCTTTAGCTAGTTCTATCCATCCACCCCATTACACCCTATCTCTATTTTAAAATAATTCTATCCATCCACCCCATTACACCCTATTTCTATCTTGAGATAGTTCTATCAAGTTCATCTGATTACACCCTATTTCTATCTTGAGCTAGTTCTATCCAGTCCACCCCATTACACCCCATCTCTATCTTGAGCTAGTTCTATTCAGTCCACCTCATTACACCCTATTTCTTGATGGTCCACTCCTATGTTATCCTTCCATCAACTTGAATCACATTATTAGAATAAATAATGGCCTATTGAGTGACGTCATAAAAGTCAAAGTGGAAGGGTAAAGGCGACCAGGAAGACTGAAAATGTAACTTATTGATGACATCAAAAAAGGAAATAAGATAAGGGTTTCAGGATATAACAACTTAGTTGGAAGTGAATTAATTCCTTCAAATAATATTATTTTAAATATAATTCAGTACAAAACCATTTTTGAAGAAAGTGCCCATTCTTCTCATTAAATATGAGGCAACGTATAAGGAGCTAACTTCTACAACTTACATTAAATGGTGACTACAATGAGCCTACTCTTATATCTGTTGTGAAAAAGAAGGATATAACCTCCCTTTGTGATCTGAATATATTATAATGTGTCAGGATCTTATTTGAGGTTAGAAATATTTAAGATGATTATAATGATTCATATTAGTATATTTATATTAACAGTGCATCAGCGTTGTACTATAATTTAATTTTAATAGTCAATTAATAAGTGGTTGTGAAATATCAAATTAAAATATTGTTTTTTGTTTATAGTTATGGTTTGATTTAACATGGTAATATAACTAAAATAGAGTAGAATGGTAAAACAACAATTCTGAATTACTACAGTAAAATTAGGAATAATACAAGACGAAACCTAAGAAATCCCAGGAACATTAGACGATAACCAGAAAGAAATAATTAATTAATTAGTAGAGGGAAAATAAAGCTAGCCTGCAAGAACCAGGTTAAAGAAAATACCAAAAAGAGGGAAATTTACAAATTATTATTAATATGTACATAATAATACAAAACTATCAAGGTAAGCTTGAATCTTTGTATGAGTCTTTATTAGACGAAATAATAAATACCAAAAAAGGAGATTTACAACCTCATATAATAACGCCTTCTCAGATAATTGAATCATTTAACAAAACCCAATCAAGTGTTCATGATGATCTATCGCTACCATTATCATTGAGTAGATGTATGAACATTTAATTATGAGATTGATTGATTTAGAAGTGTTTTTACTCAACACTGTACACGGCTATATAATAATAAATCTGCCTTTAAAAGCTAGGTTAAAGTTCAAATTTTTAATTCACTACCTTCGACAATTCTAATGAAGAATTCAATGACTAAGATTATATTCGTTCAGCCAGAGAAGGATTATTTATTAATAAAATAAACAAAACAACGTTAGGCAAAGCTAAATAAAATTTATTTTAATATGTGTGAAACTTCAACAAGGAATTGGAAGGTGTTAAAACAAACCTTCCTTATTTTAGATACACATTAATGCGAGATATATGTAGAATTTATTTTATAATATACTAGAAAGATACCCAATGATCGTTCTAAAAATGTGGTTGAACATAAACACACATTGTGGTTTCAACTATATAGTAATGAGTATTTATACATAAAGACTTAATGATGTGAGTGAAAAACAGAATCACCAAAATATATTATTAGAAGGAACTGGCAAGATAAAATTTCGTAATAAATACAAGGGCTAGGGAAATAAAAATTAAAACTATATCCTTAATAGAAAGTAATAATACAAACAAGATTGTTATTCCATTCTTTACCCTGTATTTTGACTGTTTTGAATTATAGATGAATCGATTGAGTTTGGATAATATAACGTTATACTTATCTATAAAGCACAAAATAAATCATTTATTTAGAGGATATCAGGTATGCCAGTCATAAAATTCAAGATGTAGAGAAATCAGTAGAGGAACCTGAATGGTTACTAAACCATTCAAATAAGATTGTATATTTATAATTTATGACTTATTGTCATATAGCTATGAGGTCAGTTAATTATTATAACACCTTAGAGCAACAATCATAATACCACCAGGTAAATAAAGGTATTTAATATGCTAATGTCACACTTATTGTAATAGTAACGCAATACAAAAAATGGGTAACTAAGTTGAGTTAGACTATATTTTTAAATAAAGCCTAGGTCATACAGACTATGATCAATTGGGAACTGCGTGATATAATTGCTTTCTACGCATTTTTTTAGTCAGAGTTGATATTGTGAGTCCTTAAGGCCAACGTGAGCAAACAGTGGATATCATCCCACTCACATGATCCTTCACGAAGTGTTGGTTGCACCATTTGTACTGCTTAGCTGGAAACTTCCACAGATAAACAGGGGAGGTAAATAAACCCCTGATATCTGGGAATCGGGGCTCTTCTGTAATAACTGTCATACTGAATTATGTAGAAGCATGGACTGGATTACTCTTCATGTAAACCAAGAACATATAATATACTTTGGTTATTATTTAATAATAGTGTAAAACCATAAGTCTTCATCATCAACAACATCTTATTATTTCTTTCAGTCCAGAGGTTCCTATCAAGGATTTGGAGTTGAAACTAGCCCAATAGTTCCCTACCTCGAGTTCCCAAACCTGAGGGATACGACAGGAGGAAGAAATGTTGTGTCAGATGTGGGGTTCATCAACACACACCACAAACTGAAGAAATCCAAGCCAACTCCAACCTTAAGCAGGAAAGGTGCTGGGAAGAGGCGGTGGTCGCGGCAAGTAGACCCAGAAGTACCAGAGACTCCTGGGTGAAGGACGAAGTGCAAGAGTTCAAGAAGTTCCAGAATACCAGAGACTCCTGGGTGAAGGACGAGGTGCAAGAGGTCAAGAGGTTCCAGAAGTACCAGAGACTCCTGGGTGAAGGATGAGGTGCAAGAGGTCAAGAAGTTCCAGAAGTACCAGAGACTCCTGGGTGAAGGACGAAGTGCAAGAGTCAAGAAGTTCCAGAATACCAGAGACTCCTGGGTGAAGGACGAGGTGCAAGAGGTCAAGAGGTTCCAGAAGTACCAGAGACTATTTGGTGAAGGACGAGGTGCAAGAGGTCAAGAGGTCAAAAAGTTCCAGAAGTACCAGAGACTATTGGATGAAGGACGAGGTGCAAGAGGTCAAGAGGTTCCAGAAGTACCAGGACGAGGTGCAAGAGGTCAAGAGGTTCCAGAAGTACCAGAGACTATTTGGTGAAGGACGAGGTGCAAGAGGTCAAAAGGTTCCAGAATACCAGAGACTATTTGGTGAAGGACGAAGTGCAAGAGGTCAAAAGGTTCCTGAAGTACCAGAGACTCCTGGGTGAAGGACAAAGTGCAAGAGGTCAAGAGGTTCCAGAAGTACCAGAGACTATTTGGTGAAGGGCGAGATGCAAGAGGTCAAAAGGTTCCAGAAGTACCAGAGACTATTTGGTGAAGGACGAGGTTCAAGAGGTCAAGAAGTTCCAGAAGTACCAGAGACTCCTGGGTGAAGGATGAGGTGCAAGAGGTCAAGAAGTTCCAGAAGTACCAGAGACTCTTGGGTGAAGGATGAGGTGCAAGAGGTCAAGAGGTCAAAAAGTTCCAGAAGTACCAGAGACTATTGGATGAAGGACGAGGTGCAAGAGGTCAAGAGGTTCAGAAGTCAGGACGGGTGCAGAGGTCAAGGGTTCGAAGTACCAGAGACTCCTGGGTGAAGGATGAGGTGCAAGAAGTCAAGAGGTTCTAAAAGTACCAGAAACTCCTGGGTGAAGGACGAGGTGCAAGAGGTCAAGAGGTTCCAGAAGTACCAGAGACTATTTGGTGAAGGACGAGGTGCAAGAGGTCAAGAGGTTCCAGAAGTACCAGAGACTATTGGGTGAAGGACGAAGTTCAAGAGGTCAAAAGGTTCCAGAAGTACCAGAAACTCCTGAGTGAAGGATAAGGTGCAAGAAGTTCCAGCGGTTCTAGACGTACCAGAAACTCCTGAGTTAAGGACGAGGTGCAAGAGGTCAAAAGATCAAGAAGTTCCAGAAGTACCAGAAACTCCTGGGTGAGGGATGAGGTGCAAGAAGTTCCAGAGGTTCTAGAAGTACCAGAAACTCCTGGGTGATTGGCGAGGTGCAAGAATTACCAGAAACTCCTGAGTGAAGGATATGGTGCAAGAAGTTCCAGAGGTTCTAGACGTACCAGAAACTCCTGGGTGAAGGATTAGGTGCAAGAAGTTCCAGAGGTTGCAGGGGCCCCAACATAAAAATGATTTGTGTCCGGCTGTACCAGGGTCATAGGAGACGATAGTGAGATTAAGAAGAACTTTGGTATATTCTGTCTGCCTAGAGTCTTAAATTGCGTGATTTGTGTTGTTAAATTGGTTGCATAAATTGTAGGAGGTCGTAGAAAGCGAGTTATTCAAAATTTCTCTAAAGGTAATTATCTCTGTCCTATAAATGAAGCTCTCAAACTAATCCCGGAATCATTTAGTGGAGATAAAAGAATACTTTGAATACTCTTAATAGATAGGGAATGTGTTTTTGATTTAGTAAATCCCGTAAACCACCCAAAATTATTACATTTCGTAAAAGTCAAAATTACGGGGGATGCAAAACCAAAATCGTTGGTCAGAACAACTACGGAAACATTGAAAGATGTGAGAGACGTGTTAAAGGAAATTACGCCATCAAAAGGACATTGGACTTTTACGCTTGTCGTATGTTCAATGACAGATAGAGTAACATTTAACAAATAGCGTCATGAGGATGTCATATTGATACAATGCAAACGCACTTCAAAGAAGCCGCAAATAGAGTTTGTTACCAGGTTGAACAGATAGGAGCCTTAGCTTTAGTCCAACATTTAGCGAAGGCATGTTTAATTAAAGGGCTATCTAACGAACGAATTCAAACGATAGTAAGGAGTTGAAATACTGACGTAAGTAGTTTTGGATCAGCAGTAGAGATTGCTCTGGAAGAGGAGAGTAATACCATATCACAAAGGAAAATGTTCCAGCGAAAATAAACCATTTAGGCTGGATAGTAAAAGGGCAAAATTAAGATGTGCGAATTGCCACAGAATAGTATATCACACAGATTGCTGTTTTCTGAAAAAAGCAGGAGATAAACCGTGAACCGCGGGTGGTTCACATGGGTTTACAAAGGGTCTGCTACCTTAGTGGGTAACCCGGCCATTTTAAGCAGGATTTCCCAAGGAATTGAAGTTGGAATAGAAAATGTCAAAATAGTTCTATGCAGAGACAAGGAAACTTCTGAGGAGGCAGGATGGGCAACCAGCCGTAATCTCCAGTCCGAGAAAGGACGGTTGCGATAACGCAAGAGTAGTTGTTGACTTCAGGAAGCTTAATGAAATGACGATAGGGGACACATTCCCCATTCCAAGCATCTCGGATATATTAGACCAGTTGAGGAAAGCCAAATATGTATCCACTCTTGATTTGGTTTCAGCGTACAATCAGTGTCCATTAAAAGTTGAGGACCAACATAAAACGGATTTTAGTACTCAAACAGGACACTGTGCATTTAAAAGGTTATGTTTTGGTTTTGGTTTTGGTGACTTCTCAGAGATTGATGAATACTGTATTAACATGTGTGCAGGGTATAAAATGTTTAATTTGTTTAGACGATGTTGTTGTTTTTGGTGAATAATTGCAAATACATAATAAAAGACTTGTAGAGGTACTTAATAGATACAGGCAACATAGATTAAATTTACAACCAGATAAAAGTGATTTTTTTACTTAAGGAAGCTACTTACCAAGGACAACAAAAGGGGCTATGCTAGATTCAAAAAAATTAGAAAATATATCAAATTATCTTACATCAACCACAAGTAAACAATTAAAAGGATTTTAAGGTATATGTAGTATGTAGGTATTACATGAAATGTATACAGAATTTTAGACAGATCGGTAAACCATTATATCAACTGTTGAAGAAAGGGGTAAAATTTTACTGGACTGACCAGCAAGAGAGATCATTTATTCATTTTAAAGATATTTTAACTGCTAAACCATTATTACAATTTTCAGATTTTAGGAAACCTTTTATATTAACTACAGAATCTAATCAAGAAACTGTTGGAGAAGTATTGTCTCAAAGAGAGATATAAAAATATTGGCCAGTGGCACTCGGGAGTCGAACCCTGAAAAAGGCAAAACAAAATTACTCGACAACTGAGAGAGAAATGTTAGCCATCATTTGGGTGGTCAAGAATCACAGGCAATATATATCTGGAAGAAAGTTCACAATAGTTACAGATCATAAACCTTTAACATGGATCTTCAGTGTAAAGGATCCGAGTTCAAGATCACTTAGAGATTAAAATTAGAAGAATACGATTATCAAGTGGTTTATAGAAAGGGAAGTGTAATTAGTCATGCAGATGGACTAAGTAGGAGTTATGAAGTAACAGAGATTGAAACCCCGACCTCAGATTAAGAATGCCAAACGGAAGAAGGGACTTCCAATAAACCAATAAGTGAGGATAGAAAAATAAGCATTTTAAAAATAATTCAAGATGAAACATTGGGAGGTCATCAAGGTATGAACAGAACATACCAATAGGTTTAAATGTTTTATCAGTGGCCGCAAATGAAAAAGGATATTGAGGAATACATTAAGAAGTGTGAGATATGTCAAAAGGACAAGATCCCACAAAGGAAAATAATGGCATTAGAATTAACCATTACACCAGAAGTAGTTTTCAAAAAGCAATATTAAGATATAGTAGTACCTTTGACAGACCAGTGAAGGTCATAAGTATGTGTTGACATGTCAGGATGAGCTATCAAAGTATACGCTCGCTATAACCATATAACAACAAGATGCAACTATAGCAGGTAAGAATTTTGTTGAACACATTTTTTTAACATTTGGAATAGCCAAATCTATTAACAGACCAAGGATCAAATTTTATGAGTAGGATGTTTACAAATATTTGTAAAATGTTAAAGATAAATAAACTTCAAACAACTTGTTATCATCCACAAACTAATGGAGCATTAGAAATATGTCATAGAACGATAGTGTAATATCTACATCATTATATAGAGACAGATCAACATGATTAGCATAAATGGTTACCTTACGCTACTTTTGTATACAACACAACGCTTCATAGTGTGACAGGATATACGCCACATGAGCTATTATTAGGCAGGATAGCAGATATTCCATGAATATTTAAGGAAAAGCCAGAGGAAAATTTATATACAAAGGACGACTATGGCAAAGAGTTAAAAGAAAAATTTCAAGCAAGCAACGAAATAGTTAGGCAAAATTTAATAAAGGCAAAAGAGCAAAATAAATATAATCATGATAAAACTTGTATCGTACCTGCATTTGAGGCAGGGGATTTAGTGTTATTATTTGATGAGTCTTTAAGAAGAGGTAGATCAAATAAATTAACGTCACAGTGAGCAGGTCCCTACAAAATAACTAAAGTTGAAGGAGTAACCTGTAAAATCAAGTTAAAGAAAAATAGATCCCTAAATGTTCATTCAAATAGGTTGAAGCTATTTTTCTGAGTACGAAGAGTATAAGGAGATAAACGGGTGTTATTAGCCCTAGAAAGTAATAGGTCAAGGATAGCTAAAGTTTAGAAGTGGCAGATTAGTTGCAAGAAAAAAGGGGAAGAAGTAGTAACCCTACAAACACGTTGAACAAAGGGGGGTAAATGATAGAATACTAAGTGCATGGGCCTCTAGTCTAAAAATAGGTACGTTTGTTTGAACCAAGAAAAATAGAGGATGATTTTTTAGATAGTTGTTACCTATTTTAAAGTCATGTTATATGGACACGCAGGAATAAAATATAAAGGGAGAAATTATGAGGGAGTTATGGGTATGATATTGTTAAGTTGAGATCAAACTCAAGTGTATTTGAACTATTTAAATGTAATGGAATCTTTATATATATATATATATATTGTATTGTTTATAGGAAGATGGGAATCTTATTCATTGTAAACATATTTTTAATCATCAATATATGTACAAGTCTCGACGTAAGGATCTAGAATATAAAGGAATCTCCCGGACTGTATTATGAACACCAAGGCGTCGCGCAATTGTTCAACACCGAATGGAGGATAGTTACTTATGTGGATTTATTACAAGTTGAAGAAAACTACAATAAGGTCAATGAGTATGCTAAATTGACACGTAGGTTGTGTAATGTAAATAATGAAACTTTGAAAAATAAAACTCGATGCATATCTAAGATAAAGAATAGTATTCAGTCTATTAAATAAATTGAAGTTAATAAGAATTTAATCAAACAAATTACGCAAGAGGGACCATCAACGCGAGCAAAACGTAGAATATTTCCTTTAAATATTGTAGGACAAATTAGTAGAGTTTTTCTGGGACATTAGATGAGGACGATGCTTCCTATTATAATAAATAGATTAAAACATTAGAAGAAGAAAAAACGCAATTTTTGAAATTATCTTAAGAGCGAATGCTAGTAGTAAGGTCCACCCTACAAACAGTTAATCAAACAATTAGAGATAGAGAATAAAACGAGAAGACGTTAAGTGAAGGATTATATAAAAAAAAAAAATTAAAAAAAAATGAAAGAACTGGTAAGATAAAAAAAATAATTTGATGTTATGACGTTAAAAATAGCCACAAATGAATATATTTTTAATTTAGAAAGAGAGGTTAGAAAGCAATATACAAATTTGATTGACGCCATTTTGAACGCACAAAAGAGTATTCTACAACTTCACGTAACTACGCCTGATCTAATTATAGAGTATTTTAGGCAGACACAAACCTATTTATCTCAAGAGTTATGTTAATTTATGTCGTACGAACATAAATTATTCAACATTTTAAGATTATAAGTGAATGTAAATTCTAAAGTATATACTTATATAATTATATTACTTTTAACAGATCATTATAAATATATTGTATATTATGCTAAAATTAGTCAATATAAATTTTACCACTGTATACAAATTGAAAACGAATGGTATGTATGTAAACAGTCGTTTTCATGGTTAAGTAATCATTTTCATGAAGAATGTGAAGCTAAAATTATTAGTTATACGCACACAATACCTAAGGATTGTGATAAGAAAATTGTAGAGTTGGAAAGACAATTATACCCTTAAAACACAATGAATGGATTTTCTGTGTTCCAAATGTAGAAATTTTAACACTGACGGACAAGAACCTTATGTTACCTTAGATGGCACTGAAAAATTAAAATTTTACTAAAAATGTAAGGGTTGCGATTCTAATATAATGTTTCAAACGCAATTTTTAATTACAAATAAAGAAACTAATAAAGATTTTATACCTACAATTAAATTAGAAAATGATTGTTTGATGGAATGAGAACAATTGAATTTAGATCAAATACAGTTAGACTTACCTCTTTAACATGTAATCAATCATATAAATGGATGAGGTAGAGAAAATAATACAAGAGGAAGAATGAAAAACTAACCATTCAGAAAAAATACCAAAAATTGTTTATATCTACTTATGTAATGACAGCAATAGTAAGTTTGATAGTGATATTAATAATATGTAAATGTTGTAAAATATTTTGAGGTAATTTCAATATTTGTAAAAGATGGTGGGCAGATGATGATTGATGTAAGAATGTAATTTGTTTTAAACCAATTATTGTAAATAACATTCCTGGCTCAAGGGAAATTATGTACACACCCACAAATACAAGGTCTCAGAAAATACCTAGAGTTAGTTTAGATTTAGAAGGGGAAAGTTTAGAGTTGCAGCCCAGAAAAGAAACACCACTAAAGGAAAGATTTTGGAAGAAAAGATAACCACGATAAAAAAATAGTTTGAAGATATATTGTTTTCTTATCTAAAGGAGGGAGGTGTCATATAGCTATGAGGTCAGTTAATTATTATAACCCCTTAGAGCAACGATCATAATACCACCAGGTAAACAAAGGTATTTAATATGCTAATGTCACACTTATTGTAATAGTAACGCAATACAAAAAATGGGTAACTAAGTTGAGTTAGACTATATTTTTAAACAAAGCCTAGGTCATACAGACTATAATCATTTGGGAACTGCGTGATATAATTGCTTTCTACGCATTTTTTTAGTCAGAGTTGATATTGTGAGTCCTTAAGGCCAACGTGAGCAAACAGTGGATATCATCCCACTCACATGATCCTTCACGAAGTGTTGGTTGCACCATTTGTACTGCTTAGCTGGAAACTTCCACAGATAAACAGGGGAGGTAAATAAACCCCTGATATCTGGGAATCGGGGCTCTTCTGTAATAACTGTCATACTGAATTATGTAGAAGCATGGACTGGATTACTCTTCATGTAAACCAAGAACATATAATATACTTTGGTTATTATTTAATAATAGTGTAAAACCATAAGTCTTCATCATCAACAACATCTTATTATTTCTTTCAGTCCAGAGGTTCCTATCAAGGATTTGGAGTTGAAACTAGCCCAATAGTTCCCTACCTCGAGTTCCCAAACCTGAGGGATATGACATTACGTAGCTGTGTTTGTGTTAAAGATATTTGAATATAACTGTTGTAAATTCTGGCTACCCAAATTATCTAGTTGTAAGCAATTGTGGCGTGATATTTGTGATTATTTTTAGTGCATTATGTTTAAAACCCATCGTTGTTAATAGAATACAGTCATGGTCTTACTGAAAATATATATTCACGATTTTTTAAGTAGAACAATGTTTAGATCAAGAACTAGTCTGGAAAATAGTAATGGAGAAGTTGAATTAGTAGCTTTGGGAACTGATAAAAAAAAAAGTAGTTGCTCTTAGAGCAGAACACAAAAATAATTATTTTGAAATGATTCTTGCACTCTTTTAATCAAATTTTGAACAGCAATATCTCTGCTACTATTTGTTGTAAAGTTCTATGGTTGGTCTCATTATGATTGTTGACGGAAATACAAAATAAAGTGTCCCTACTTTTAAAAAACTCTACATAATTTCGATAGCGCATGAATTTTAATCATGTACGCTTTACAGCATTTTTTTATATCTCACTCTGAATTAGTTTCTGCAAATGTAAACCCTTCGAATTTACATTAAAATGCACCAATTAATAGAATATTTACTATATAACATGTTTTTAATAATGTATTAGTATAATATTAAGACTAAAAAATAGAAGTAAACATTAAAATGCAATATTTTATATAGTAGAGTGATACTCCGTGTCTCGTATGTCTATTTATATTATTCAAACCACGTCTTAATACATTTAAAATCGTTACCAATAAAACTAAATTATAAACACATAAAATGTTCCCTATGAAAGTTTTGATATCCAAGAAATTTAGTACACTTTTATTTAATTGGAAGCGAAAGTGCTAAAATATCCATATAATAATTGTTCCAAATATAGTGTTACAATAGGAATAACATTTATCACATGCCCAAACTATTCTAATTGCCCTTCAAACAACACCAGATAAATTAAAAATTGGTGAATATGGACCTAATTTAATCCATTCTATGTTTGCCTTTATTATTATGCTCTAAGATAAGCTCTACCTTATATAATGATTTTTAAATAAACTAGTTAATATAAAACATCTAAAAACCTGAAGTAACATTGTTGTATTATTTCACATGGCTGATAAGAGTTGTCCCAAAAGTTCATAACTTATCTGGGCCGCGGTCACAGGCCAGGATGATTATAGCAGATAATAGACCCGAGGGTGGATATTAATTTGGTCCCACCAATCATTTAGTCTTATATTAGTCCATGTCACGTTATGTTAAGTTAGGTTAAACTAGACTAGGTTAGATTAGTCTAGTATGTTGTTGTATATTACTTTCCATCACTTGCTATTTTCGCTCAGCTTTAGAGAACATTTACAGCCATCCTAAATGGAGTGCCACAACAGCGGGGCTAAGTTGGTACTCCTTGTTTACAATTCCCAAGAAGGAACTCATGGCCCAACTGTCATGCGCCCATTTCACATACTAACACAACATTTACAGCCATCCTAAATGGAGTGCCACAACAGCGGGGCTAAGTTGGTACTCCTTGTTTACAATTCCCAAGAAGGAACTCATTGCCCAACTGTCATGCGCCCATTTCACATACTAACACAACATTTACAGCCATCCTAAATGGAGTGCCACAACAGCGGGGCTAAGTTGGTACTCCTTGTTTACAATTCCCAAGAAGGAACTCATGGCCCAACTGTCATGCGCCCATTTCACATACTAACACAACATTTACAGCCATTCTAAATGGAGTGCCACAACAGCGGGGCTAAGTTGGTACTCCTTGTTTACAATTCCCAAGAAGGAACTCATGGCCCAACTGTCATGCGCCCATTTCACATACTAACACAACATTTACAGCCATCCTAAATGGAGTGCCACAACAGCGGGGCTAAGTTGGTACTCCTTGTTTACAATTCCCAAGAAGGAACTCATGGCCCAACTGTCATGCGCCCATTTCACATACTAACACAATATTTCAGTAAAAATAAAGATATGATGTTTGTATTTGTCAGTAGATTGCTCTGACATACGACCTGATTCACCCTTTAATGTCACGTGTCTTGTCCCTGTAAGTATGTCAGGTTAAGGTCCCTGGAATAGAACATATTAGTGCTATGCACTAGTAATAACCATCTCCTGTCAGGCTACGAACTAGTGTCCTTCAGAGGTAGAGGAGTTTCTCAATGCTCTTGGTCACGTCAGAGCAAGTAATATGAGATATCTTCAGCAATGGTAGACTATCTTCCCTTCGCAAGCACGACTTTGGGCAGGTGGGAACCATTAGCCCTGAATCCCTTCTCGTCAGCAATGTAGCTGACAGATACTGGGATCCCCTCAGGGCTGACGTAAGAGTAGGAGCCTTCCTTAACGATAACACTTTCCCATCCCTCGTTCGTCAAGGTGAGACGGCCCTGTTCACTCACCGTTGTGCCGTTTTGATCGGAAAAACTGGAAACATAATATTAAATAATGTTTTTTAATGTATTGTTTATTGGTGACAAAATATATTTTAGTTTAGTTAATTCATATCACTAAAAATTCAATATCTAACAAATAATATTGAGTCATTTTATTAAGTCTTTAAAATGTTGGTAATATTTAGAAGGGTATCTAAATATAGAAAAATATTTATAGTTTCAATGACCATAGTGATAAGGCCCTAAACAACATAATTGTTATATCTTTTTTTAAATCAGCTGATTATAAATAATTTATATAACAAGGTAACGCTTATAATTGTTTAAAATAATATTTATTAATAGTTCAGGATTATATTTATTGAGTTAAAATACAATTTAATAAATTATTTGTCATAGATAGAATGTAGTGTTTCTTAATATCATATTGAACCAAAATGCAGTGGCATGCTAATTAGCATTAATACAAGATACTTTAACAATAATAGTATCAAATCACTTTTATAACTTGGATTTAAGAGTTGATATTTTTAGACTAACATTAAGGTTGAGCGAATAATACAATTTTCTCGAATCAATGCGTCATGATTCAGTCTATTGTGCCAGCCTTCATTGTATCGCCGCGTCTATTAAATAGAAGAAGTGACGATTACAGTAACAAAGATATAAAAGAAGGGAATAGTGTGAGTTGTAAGAGTGTGAATATGATAATACCCAATGGATAGGATATACAAGACTTAAGAGAAACATATAAGTTGTAGGACGTGATAATATACAAAACATTCCATTGTTCCTCGTCAGGAATCATTTGAGTAACCAGAGACATTGTGGTCCAATACAGGAGCGTTGGGTGTGAAGAACTTTAACTAGACTTGCAATCAAGTCAATTAGGGTTGGGTCTTAGTTATAAAATGAAAGTCGATAAAAAAAAAAGAAAAAACACATTCTAGAACAAAAGTGTGTGTGCTTAAATGCAACAATAATTTTAGTTGGACGGAACTATAGAGTTGTGGTTATGCAACTATACACGACCCTACTCCAGCCTTACAGCTACAAGACTTTAACTTAATAATCATGGATTAGTATAGTAGTTAAAAAATACATAAATCTATAATATCCTAGTTTAGGATTGGTAGCGTGATTTAACTCCTTAATTATTTACAAAATACAAAGGTCAAGTTCCTAGAAGTGGAACTATAAGTTTACAAATAGTTAAAGGCGAACTACCAGGAATCTAGGCTGTAGTGATACTATGGCGGGTCTATTATCACTGCCAGGTTATCCAATATTATATTTAAATTTCAACATCAGTCTGGAGATAGACATTAACAATAGCAAACAGTTAATACATTAACAGATCCAAGCGGCGCGGTGCCTGAAGGGGCCGGACAAAATAAACAAAACAACGCGGGCCACTACCCTGGACTAGAAGCATGCCCACGAGGTGAGTACCGTACAAAAGTACAACATTTGGTAAACTAGAGCCTGTTATCAGTCAAAGACCCAACTGAGCCATGGAACTCTCTACTCTGCAATAGCACTTATTTTTACATGAGTACTGGAAACCAAAATAGATAAATCACGCTGAACTATATTGTGGATACATTTGGACCTGAAAGAATAGCAGCTTTACCAGCATTTCATGCCCTGACTTGAGCCGATGCCGTCGGCTGCTTCGCAGGAAAAGGGAAAATGAGGTGTTGGAAGGCTTTTCTTGAGTTGTCACCAGCAATGTTTTATGAACTCTCACTCCTTGGAGTTCGATAACATCCCCCAGATAAAATCATCTGCTATAGAAATTTCATCTGTAAAATTGACATGCCTAAAACAAATGTCACGTCAGTTTCTCAACTCCGGTAGCTCATGCTCAAGGTACAACAGACACAAGCTGAAAAATGTCCCCCAACAAAAGCTGCTTTACACCAGCTCCTCGTGTTGAACCATGACATTGTAGCCAATCCTTAGCCCCCTTCACCAGATGGATACACCTGGGAGTATAAATATGAAGAATGGTGTGCTACAATGACAAAAGGAGCAGCTATAATTCAGTTCATTAAATGTTCTTGTCAAAAGACCAGTTGTTCTAATAACATCTGCTGTTGTCGCAAGCATAAACTCAGTTGTATGGAATTGTGTGCCTGTCCAGATGATGGTACAAAATGCAAGAACGTGGACATCATTGCAGAAAAGACCGGAAGAGAAACAAATAGTGACAATTATTAATGTTCATGAACATTTATTCCAACTATTTCAATTTTGACTGCATTAGTTATGAAGGCATATTAAGTAAATTGTTACTGCAATTCTTACCAAAATCTCTAGTAATTCTTTAGTCAATTTATGCTAAGAGGCCCATATTCATAATTATTTAAGGATACTCGTTTACCAGGAAGGCGGTCCTCGTCACAGAAATTGACAATAAAAAATATCGTATGGTAATTGGATTTGCAAAGTTTTTAAACACTTAAAGTAAATTTTTGTCATAATAGGGTTTCCCCTAATATACTAGTTTACCCTAGCTTTATTTAATAAAAAAATGGTCACGTCCTTCTTGTTTTATAAAACGGTAATAAGTTAAAATATAGTTCTACTCTTTAAGAAAGAAATAATACTAAGAAAAGTGGGCTCTGACTGCCCGAGGCCAAATTACCTGAAGCCCAAATTTTACTTTAAAAACAGATTTCTCAATTTTTCCAGAAAACTAATATATTATTACAAAATATGTAAAGTATATAAAATAAGGGGACTAAAATTACCTTTAATATAAAAGAAAAATTAAATCCGGCAACGGGTAGCCGAGATATAGTTTATATAGATATACCCATGGCCACCATTTTTAAATGGCCACCATTTTGTTTCCGTGCTTTTGTTAGGATGCCAGCAAGGCATTTAGAGCTCAGCAGATGTTGTTGACTGAATTTATAACATTACCAACAATTCCTTACGAAAGACCTACGAGAGCCTTTTTTCTACACTTGGCTCCCCTACTATTGTGTGAAAAACCAGACTACTCTTCAGTTGAATGTGATTTCCATCAAGAGATGTGCAGCCATGGAGCGATCAAAATGGCAACATTAGTAATTTTTTTCTGTGCCATATAAATGGATAAGATTCTACCAAGAATTTATCTTGAAACATCCACACTAACAGAACTTAGCAAATTATTCCATACCCACTTTTATTTTATTCATTGTATCAGATTCTATTTCCAACATTATTTTCGGTCGTATTTATGATTATTATTAACGCCACGTCTTACTACCCGTTTGGGTTGTACGCACTTACGATAATGTGTTAAAATAGAGTGATTGTGAAATGAAATGGAAGATCAACAGTTTAACATGGGATCCGAACCATGGTGGAGGCCTGGTACTCCACACATTCACAAATTGTGATTAAAATTTCTTCAACATTATATTTCAATACATTTTTTCTATTTTGCTATTCTAAATAAATACTATTTAAAATGCATACACATCACAATAATTAGTTTCTTCACTAAGTTGTGTGCCGCTCTTGATAATTGACTAACCAAATCTTTATCGATGAAAGACACATACACTTTTTTAATTTTTTCTCTCGTAATAATTATTAAAGTGAAACTATGATATTTTATTGTATATTGTAAAACTATCCCTGTATATAGACGAGTACTCATAGGTAGGATTTGTTTTAAAACACAAACAACAAATTACAAAGCAATAATTTAGATTTAATTGTTGGTATTATTTATATTTGTTGCATCCTTGTTGTAATTTATTAGATAGAGTTAGATTAGAGAGATAAAAAACCAATGAGCACACACAAAAAAGTAATAGGGACAGAATCAAACAAGTTTGGACAGTAATAAACATATTTGGAACACATACAAACCATGTAAAGGGGGGAGGGGAAGGGGTAAATCAGACAGCCAATCATAGAGCGAAGGGCATTGTCACGTCTTAGAAAATCAGAGTGCGTTCTAATACGCTATGCCATCTACTATTATGACCGGTACCATTTCACCTGCTTAAAATGGACAAATGTACCCAGAGATACCAATGGACTCAATTTTTACTGCGATCAACCCAAATAAAAGCTAATGCTATAAAAAGAATAATATGATACATGGAAGAGAATAACTCCAACCGCTCAATTAAGACCAGAAAACGGGTCTCACTTCACGATGGACTGTGACTTACCTACCTCTTTGAGCCAGGATCAGGAGGAGTCTAGCTTATTCCTAGAACATCTCAAAACTCTCCTAAAGGCTAGTATATCCCAACATCAATCTGGATCACCAGCTTGAAAAAACAATTGAGGGAACGAACACTCAATTGGTGGTCCTACTACGATCAATATTCTCAAACATTAAAGGAATCTTCAAGGTGACTGCGAGAGAGTTTCGATTCAATTGCTGTAAGAATACAACTCAGGGTCAAACTGTACGGGAAAACACAAACAACTGACGAGCTCGTTGATCACTTCCTGCTCAAAAAGATTCAACTATATTAACGTTTAGTCCCGAATGAAATGAAGGTACAAATGGTTGCTTTCCTTCTAGAACTAATATATCCCTCTATCCGAACCTTTCTGGCAATTAACTCACTGACCTACACCAAGCAATTAGTGGATCATGCAAGATCAATCCAGAACAACATTAAGCTGAAACAATCCTCCTCTGGAGCAGGAGTAAATAGAGAATAAGATAAGTTGAGGGAGCAAATACATCCTCCAAACTGTCTCACTGCACGAAATTACATTTTCATAAAGACTGCCCTAAACTATGGAAGAAGAAGGATAAAGACTAGAGAAACTTAAGTCATTAACGCTTACCAGTAGCGGAAAATTTAGTTCAGAGGCAAGAAACGGGTCTAACCAGTCCCTGAAAATGTCCTTCTTATTAGGTACACGACCCGACGATAAAACCCCCAGAAACTGTCTAAATCTTAACTCAGAATCTCTAAGCCGTCTTAGACATCGGAGAAACGGACAACTTCATTCACCCTCACTGCATTCCCAGAAACGAGGTCATCCCAATTCATCCTCAAACCTATATAATATATTTGTACTAGTAAGGAGAAGTGTTATGAGCCACGTGTACTATCAGACTTCCAGTAATCGTAGGAGTAGAACACACTTTATTCACTTTTTTCGTCTCGCCTAAACTTCCCGAAAATCTAATCTGGTGTCACTCATGGTTAAAAACCCAAGAGGCTCTTATTGACTACCAGAGATAATGCATCATCTTAGATTAGAAGAAACACACGTTAATCTATTGGACCAGGGCAAAGGAGAACTTAGTACCCTCTACAGAAAACGTCCTCAAACATCTATACAAACAGTTCCAAGGAGTAATTTACAGATATCTACAAATCATAATCATCAAAAATCAGAGTATATTCTCCACAAATAAACTTACCACCAACGATTGTATAGAATATGACATAAGGATAGTAAAATCCCTCCAAGCAAAGGCATTAGATACAAATATTCTCTGAGTGAGAAGCAAATTATGAAAGACCAAATCAATTAAATGCTCCATAATAACATCATAAAATTCAGCTAAGCTGCCACCCAATCTCCAGTTGTCATTGTTGAAAAGGATTGGAAGAAACACAGTTTCTGCATTGACTGTCGAAAGATTAACTCAGTCACCTTAGACAATGGCTGTCAAAGAGTGGGAATACCTTAACTCCAACAAAAGATAGGGACCACCACAATCTTCAGCCCCCTCAGCCTGAGATCGGGATATTGGCAAATCCTAATTTGCCAAAAATACAGGGCTCTCCCCCATTCAATAATCTTGAAGGAGAACATTTGTTCTTAAAAGAGCACCGGGCACATTCCAAAGAATGATTACACACATGTGTTGGAAGGGTTCATCGGAGTTTTCTGTTTCTCATATATAAATAACATTATTGTCTACTCTGGCAACCAATATGATCATCCCCGCCACCTAGAACTCATATTTGAGAGATTCGCCTTATATAACTTCATGTGTGGACTCAACAAATGCCACTTCATTCGACCGTCACCTCTTTACTTGGGTCACGTCAACACTGCAAAAAGGAACAAGCTGCAGCTGGAACTCATTGAAACCATACAAATCTACAAAAACCACCATTCGTCAACAGATCCAGCAATTTTTAGGATGCTGTATTTTGCTTGTATAGCTCATACCCCAATTCACCAAAATAACCTTCACCCTTACCAACCTCATGGGGAAACAGAAATTTCGGAAATGGAGAGCCCAGGAACAGAAGGCATTCATATACATCAAGGAAGCAATAAATAACATCCTATGGTTAGCCATCCCTAATCCAAACCAACGCCAGTAATTCACTACTGGGAACGGCCTTATACCAAGGTATAGAAGGAAAGAAGGAATTCATCTCATAATAAAGTGAGAAATCCTCTAAAGCTGCTCAGAAGTATCATAATAACGAGCAAAATCCTCTAAAGCTGCTCAGAAGTATCATAGTAACGAGCAAAATCCTCTAAAGCTGCTCAGAAGTATCATAGTAGCGAGTAAGAGTGTTTTGAGGTCATCTGGCCGATTAAGCGCTATCAGATGTATCTCGACAAACCTTTCTTGTTTAGAACAGACCACAACTGTCCCACTTGGCTAAGCCAGGTGAGAGATGGAATGGCTAAACTGACACAGTGTTCACTATTGTTGCAAAAATACATATTCATAATTAAACACGTCTCCGGATCCTAAATTCTTTTATCAGTTGTATTGTCCAGAAATTCATCCAGGATCAAGGTGGATGACGATGAGAACCAGAACTCAGAAAAGATGGCACCTTCAGAGACGGCGAATCCCTAAGGGCAAGAACAAAAATTCTTATAGCTTCTCTCTTGCTGATCGTATTCACCTAGTGGAAGGTTAATATCCCAACGTTTTTAAATTAATGAAAAGACTCCACCATCTTCAACAAACTACTCTCGAAACACTGATTAGAAAAGAAAGCAGGTTCTTATGAGCCCAGCTCTATGAGAAAGGCACTCTCTAATATCGTGTCCAGGAGGAAGAAAATTGGAGACTAATCACCCTTTGGTCCTTCAAACTTGAGATTCTCAGAGAACATCACAACCACCCTATGGAAGGATATCTAGGAGGAAGAAATACGTGGCGCATTGTGAAGAAGACGTATGTGTGGGACCCCATGAAGAAATGCATATATCAATATGTGAATGGGCGTAGCACCTGTCCAACCATGAAGATGGCAGGGAGAGTGGTGCATTCTTCCATGAAACCACCAGCTACCCACAATCCCTAGTCGCACCTAGGAGTGGATATTATGTTACCACACCCCTAGTCAACCCGTGTAAAAAGATATATATTTCTAGTAACCAACTTTTTTCAAGGTGGGTGGAAGCATTACTCTGAATAGCATCAACACTAGCGTACTCATACGAATGCTAGAAAGAGGAGTATTCCCCCTATGGGGATTTCTTTTAACACTATTGTCCAATAATGGACCACAATTTCGATAAAAGGCTTGGAAAAAGGTATTTCAGACGTGAAAAGCGAAAATACTGAATACATCTACCTACTTTTCACGTAAAAACCTGATAGAGCACCGAAATAAAGATATTATAAGGATTAAGCTGAGGCTACACTTGGAAAATAAGCACCACAAGTATTGTGATCTGCCCTCCACCCTCACCACACAGATCCTGTTCACCCTTCGTAACCATCATAATGACTTCCTGGGCGGCTTCCTAGCGAATTACTTCTAGGAATCCCACTTGCTAGACCTGGAAACTAGCGGTTCCGTGAGACTGATCAATGTTCACCGATGAAGCAACCTGAAGAAAGAAAGAGCGAAGACCTATAACGACATGCCTGTGTCTTAGAAAGACAACATAATTACCATAAGAAAGGCCAGGAAAAGGAAACACCTCAAAAATTCTTTGTGTCCTTGAAAACCATGACTCAAGATTTTCATTCAGTCAAACGCCTCGGAGATGAAACAAGCTGGGTTCTGCCCTAGATGGACAGGTCCATACCTCATCGACTCCCGATGCAGAAATAATTTTTATTGGGTAATAAAATAAAAATACTCTACCTTCAGACTAAAAATACACAGGGACTACATTCAAGTTCTCCACCCGCAGCCCAACTTCAGATCACCGGCATAAGAGACGCGGGAAGAAGAAGACGCCATCCCTTGTATTCAAGGAGGTAAACCTGGTCACAGAAAACGGGGGGGGGGAAGGGGGTGATTTGACACATTCTCTCTTCCATGCTGACCAGTTACCCGCTTTTTTCCTCTAAGCTGCAAGGGCTAAGCCACCCGTCCGACCGAACCAGCGGAGTCGGTGTTTTCACTTACCCTATCTGACGTCGGGGAAGCGAACTTCGTCTAACACCACGAGGCCGCTAGAAAAGGGTTTGAAACGAAGGGATGAATAGATTATAATTGACATAAATAATGATAATGTAAATGCTATTAGCTTATGTGTGTAAGGTTTTTCGTCCAATCAACACTATATTTAGAGTAAGAATATCCTATAGATTGAGGTAATACTATGTATTAGTAGGCCTAAACTTATTAATCCAGGATCATGTATATTTATTTTTATATATAAAGAGATTTTGTATGCTATAAAACTTATTCTGAAAATTAATCATTCTTTCTATCTTGTCATTACAATAATAAACCAATATTTAAAGAAATACTCTATCAATTCGTTTCTTACCGGGTACGCACAAGTGGCTGTTCCCCGATAAGCATCTAACCAAGGTAGCTCCCCAGGCTTCATACACCTCTATCCTATTCTTACGTGCCAATTCCACGTTGGCTACACAGCTACTTTCTCGGGTCTTCTCTTTACTCCCATTCTATTCTCTGGGGATATAGTCCACCTATAGTTTCATAACATCTCACATAGTCGAGGCAAGCTCATAGAACTTGTTTAATTTAATTAAACAGCAAGAGTCCTCCGGGGCACCGAGCATTTTGTTGAACATGGAGAAAACAAGAATTCCTCTGTACTATCTAACGTTAAGTTGAGCTTTGAGGAAACAAGGATTCCTTCGTACTATCCAACGTTATGTCGCACATGGAGGAAGGAAATAGTTATCTAGATCAACTAATAAAATGTGGATAGTGGTTAAAGAAATTAGCTTGTGGGAAAAATCATAGTAAAGTTATCCATCTTAGAAATATCCGTAACACAACCCTTCATATTATCAACGTGGTATTTATGATTTATATCCCATTAGGGAAACAAGTATTTTAAACTATTCACAATGGATTAATCCGTATATCTTGGCTGAAAAGATACATGTATAACTTTATGAGTTAGCCCACCCCAGCTTTTTCTGCAATGACCTCCTTTCCTACAAGTCTAGGATTACTGTCCATCATATTCTAAGTCATTCCACCATGTTTCAAAATATGAACAGGTTCCTTTTTCACACGATTCTTGATACCGACCCATCTTATCACGATTCGATGGATTGGAAGGTTGACCTGAAACCACTCTTCATCTGAGTAATAAAAACTGAAGTTTCATGGCTCCACTACACTACTGTCCGAGCTAAGGGATAAATTATAGATACTTTTAACATAATCATATAGTATAATGATTCTAATTGCCGGTTGAAGTAGATGAAATATTAAAGATATGATCAGAGATGGTTTAAGGGATGGTCGAACCAGGTGGCTGCCCGGGGAACCAGCTTGAGGGCACGGGTGCCAAACGCAGCAGAAATCTACGTAGTCTGGGCGTAATAGTGGAGTTTCTAGACATAACCATCCTTCACTTTTTGATACTCAAAGGATATATTGGTATTAATTTCAGTAGTGAGTAAAATATAAATAATTCAACTATAAAAAATTATTTTACACATACCATCTTTGAAAATTGTGCCCTTAAAAGGTATTTTGCTATATTCTCATAAATTACTCATTATATAAAAGTGTTTATTATAGTAAAAAATATATAGTAGAATATTTTCTACAAAACACGCACGGTACTTAGAATTTTCTTTGTAATCCTAACAGTTTTACTTCAATCTCGCAGTGAAACGTTTGGAGTACGGTGGGGTCTCCCTTCAGGTTATTTTCCTACCACGCTCAGCTTACGTGAGTTTCAGAGATGTTAGTTTGGAGATTATTTTAATATATTCCCACTAACCCCCGTTTATATACAAGGGGGCTAAAAGGCAAACCCACCAGGTCACAGAATTTTCCCTGGATATGATGCGATGAAAAACAAATTGTATTACTTTTAGAAGGACTAATTTATTACATGAGTTACAAACCAACTTAATAGTAGGTAGTACAGTGCACACACTTTAAAATGCATGCTGCAATTGCATTTCAATACTTAAATTATTACATAACAAGATGAATTGGTTATACAAAATGAATAGTAAATTTACTGTGGATCTCAACTTGAAATCAAACTAGGGTCCCCTAAGCTAATGTTGGTCGTTTCTGCGGTGCATCTAGGTATATTAACATTTAGTTAGACCCCACTGACGGGCAAATAAGAAAACATATATCGTGCTGCTAGTAAGTACCCGAACAGAACCGCCCCATATGTAACCATCTTAATAATCACAAATAACATGAGTGATTGTTACTTACCCATGTGAATATTGACCCAGCTCATCTCGGATCTCAATCCTGCTGCCAGGGGCAAAACCAGCTCTTTGAAGGGAGCTGAGGTTATCCCAGTAGGGCCAGATTGCGCACGAATGGGAGGGGGACTTACGGGAGAGAGGAAATTGGAGGGAGGTGGAGCTGCAGCTATGCCAGCAGGAATAGAGAACGGCTTGGGTGGAGTGGGACGTTCAAAAGGAAATAAATTGGAGGGGGGTGGAGCTGCAGCTATGCCAGCAGGAATAGAGACCTGCTGGGGTGGAGTGGGACGTTCAGAAGGAAAGAAATTGGAGGGGGGTGGAGCTGCAGCTATGCCAGCAGGAGCAGAAAATGGTCCTACGGATGTTGGAGGGAAAGGTATAATACTTCCCAAGAGGTGATCGGGGCTTGGCCCTATTGAGCTCAAGGGAGGAGTTGGAACTCCAAAAGGGGTAACTGGGGGGGCACGCACTGGGGCAGGTGGCCCATATGAGGTGGCAGGCACAAATATCGGTGGTGGTGGTGGTGCAAACACAGCAGGAGATGGTATTGGAGGGGTGTATAGAGAGAATGCACCAGCTAGGTACACCATGAACAGTAATACCTTTGGAAAAAAACACAAAGTTTTATTAAAATAAATTATATTTTTATAAATGATATACGTGACTAAATATGTATCCTGTAATTAAAACTAATAAAGCACATATGTTTATTATGTAGAAACATTTAATTATCGAGATCATATTAAAAATATCTTATTTTACCATGTAAATATTTTTAAATTATTAGTTTGGTTTATTCATACCATTTATTTAAAACTTGTATTTAACATTACCTTACGAGAAAATATTGGGAGCAGAATTCAAATTAATTTTAAATTAAATGTCTATTGATAAAATCCAAAGTGTAATCTAAAATAAAAGCAGTCTCCTCCAATCCTATTTCAAACAGTTCTCTATTTGATCGTAGGAAGGGATAGATATGAGGTTAGGAGAAAGTTCTCTTCATATGGGTAAATTACATACTGAGACAGTGATATGAGTTTGATAAAGTACATTTTTTGTTCTATACTTATATAAACTTAAACGATACAGCATTATTAAACCTAACAAAATTATTCAAATTGAAAATTATATTATACGACTTCTTAAAACTAAACTAATATTTCTAAATGAAAATTGTATTAATTTATAAATATAAATTTATTCTAAAGCCTAGCATTATGATGACATGCTACAGTAGCCTTTAACCCGCCTTGATGATCTTAAATCTAAACTGTTAAATGTTAAAGAGTAACATTACATAATTTGGATTAAATATAAGTGGATGGATAGACCTAAATATTAAGATCCCATTAGTATTGGGGTTAACCCTTAAATATGAGTTGTCTATGGATATACTCAAAATCATTGTTCGCTTCACTTGAATCAGGGCGATTTTCAAAAGTCCTATTTATTTCTAAATATTCAGGTTGTATTTCACTCGCACTTTCCAGATACCGGTCCTTTATTGTGTATACAGTGTACAAACAGTCTTGGCTCATCGCAGCTTTCGTAGCTTTGTTTTTCTTCATAGTGTCTCATTTTTTGAGTGGTTTGTTTATTTTTTGAGTATGGATGCTAGGTCCCATTTAAACTCTTCCCAAATCATAGGGGAAGACTATCTGTGCGTTTCTTGTTGGCAGTCCCTTTCGTTGGGCTCAGCGGGTTGTCTTGGGTTCGACGTATGAATGCGTGGTGGGAGGTCAACAATCCGTCCCCAGAAGTAGTCAGGGCTAAGGCAGAGATATTTCCCGTAGGATTGTAGCAATTATTGCTCCAAGTCAACAAAATGGGGACAGTCAAGCATAATATTTCACTTACCCAATACCACTAATCTGGCCGAGCACCGTGCGCAAACAAACACCCGACTACACGAACCACAAGTGAACAACTGCCAAGACTGAGCCGAGTTCTGCCTCTCGCCACCAGAGCCCGGCACCACCGCTAACATAATCAGTCCGCCCAACTTCAAGAAACGAGAACAAGATGGTAACTGCCAGGCGTTGCCAGAATAATATGGAATGTTCTTCTGCCCGCGCGCCCCCCTTCCTTTGTGCCTATCCTGTTCGATGAGTGAGCCATATAAAAGACCATCCGTCGAGGAAGACGCCACTCTTGGACTTGGCTGCGACCATGTAGGGATAAGCGTCGGCGTGAAGGACATATTATATTAATGTAAGAATAAAATCCAATTTCGGTTAAATGTAAATTTGGGAACTAGTCAAAATTCTTTTTAGTTCTTTTATCAAATTTAATTATAATGTATTTGGGTTAATCTTCGTCTTTTGATATATTTTATAATGAGCGTATTGTAAAGTCAGGCATCTTCTGTATTATGAATATTAGGCATTATGCGCGAACTTTATTCTCAACCAAGTAACTTTTTTGTCTCTATTGTAAATATGGCACTTTGGGTTTGGTAAACATTAAGGCGGGAAAGTGTTTGGAATATGGTGCTGAGAATTTCAATGTTAGCAGAATGGAGTATTGCACTAGATTATTATATAGATCAACTTAACTTTATATATTTTTTTTTTACTAGTTTCTCGATTGTTGTTTTTAGGATAGTTTTGTCATTATCTTTTTGTGCCAAAATAGTAACAAATAAACAAACTTAATGGGGCAATGTTAGGAAATATCCTTGATACTTATAATTGTATTATACTCCTTGTTTAGGACATAGGCTAAAGCTTTTGTGAGTTACGCTAGTAGGTTGTTAGCGTTAAAGTTTAATGGTAGTGGTATGAGGTATTTTGATGGAACTAAAACTTTTAGTAACAGGTGGCTTTGTGCAACAACATCAAAAATGTGTTAGTTTGGTAAGATTATTTACTATATGACGTATGATCATATTAAGTTAATGTTATGCATCAATAATTGTTTTTACGTAATATGTTTAGGGTACTTAATAAATAATGTAACGATTAGAAGGAAAAGAGTAAATATTTATGGAACTATATTTTTTTTTGGATAAATATATATATAACTGAATTATTAAATGCTCTTCAAATAATATGCTTATTATTTAATAAAGTTTGGCATTAATTAAAGCTAAATGATTCTAAGGCTTGAAGTTATTCTATTTCATAAATACGCCATATTATCCCTATGTCTAGTAAAGGTGCGAGGGATTAGCCTTCAACCTTTTTATATATTGATATGTCAGGTAACCAGTGAAGGTGGACCGTGTTTTCCCGCTACTCATAAGAGTGAGTGGCGTGCGCTGGGGACATGCTAAATGTCCAGCATTTTATAATTCACAACTTAGGATATTCACTCTGCGCGCTCCTCTATATTCTATTTTATTTCCCTTTAACTGTAGATTTTGTTTATATTTATGTTTTGTATCCCTCTAGTTTGGAGCTTTGGGATTACAGGATTTATTTAATGGCCAGAGGGTATTGGCTAGGATCAGGTTAGGGTTGATTACGGGATGTTCGAATTACGTTGTTTTCCTTCCGTAGTTTCTCTTCTAGTACGTTTGGGCATGTCACTGGAGTGCTAGTGGGAGGTTGAAGAGTGAGGAAGTTCAAGGAGAAAGGAGGTGTTCAAGCAGCTGAAATGCTAACTTGGAAGGTACTTATGTTTATTTTAAGAGTCCGAGTGCTACAAGATTAATATTTTTTATGATAAGTTAGAAAGTTGTTTATTAAAATTAAAATACTCTAGTACTATATATATATATACAGTCATTGCTGCCCCTTGTCGAAGTTTAATCTAATTGGTTTGTACTTAATTCTATGGTTCTTAAAAATGAAACATATTAAAATATGTGATTTTCTTGTCTTTTTAACAAGCTAAAGAAGAAATTATAGTTAATGGTATGTATTCGTTTTATTTACATTTAATCGTTCAGTGAACAGTTATTGTGTGGTAGTTGGGAGGGTTTCTGCTGTTTAGCAACTGTTTGAAATATGGACAGGTCTCGATGGCTCGATGGTCCAGTCTGTTTGAGAAGAGAGTCCGAACGCTATGGTTTGTTCCACGCAACAGGCTCAATTTGTTGATCGCTTTACTTTGTATATCAATCAAAGCACAATCAGAAAATATTATAGATTTTATCCTATCCATTAACCCACTCGACTCAAGACGATTAATTTCTAGCCACCTATGTGATACGTTGAGTGAAGATTGTCGAGAGGCTATGCTGGTTTTAAAGATGTAATCAGCGTTAGAGAAGTACTCCTCGTATCCGTCATAAGTCTAGCAAGGAAACGATAGGTGAGACCTTTGTGTTGTAGCCTCTCTAGCAATAGTACATATCCCATTTTGTTGAAGAACATTGTTCACGCTGACGCTATGTCTTTTCTACGGGAGCATTCGTTTCAACAGGTTTAGTCATCTTTGGTTAGGTGGAGGGTTGGCTCCAGCATCCGTTTCGTCGTTACCGCTGCAGAAACACGACAGTTGTTCAGAATCGATGCAATATATATATATTAATTGATCTGGACAACGACATAAAGGAGAGAAGGAATAGCCGATCTCGTGTCGTTTCACACTTCATTATCGGTTGGATCAAAAACGTTCCTCCCAATCAGACTTAAGACTTCTAAACCATTCATAGAGGAATCAGACCTTTTCTATTGCTCGTGTGTTGGTAGTACCTGTGTGACTGGAACACTTTCCTGTACTGCGTTGTGTTTGGAGTGTTCTCGGTGAATGACACTCGAGATATTACAACTCTGTAAGGTTACCATCACTGTACTTTAAATTCAAATTTCATTCTCCACACCTTTGGTATAGATCGTCTGTATTGGTGTGTGTTTTCTTTTATATGTGATCTGATGATAGAACTGAGCTCAGAACAGAGCATATTCTCACTCTCCCAGTCCAGTCTATGATGAGAAGAGTGAGCTAAGAAAGAAACGTCTGGTTAGTTTGGTCTGGCACACAGGTGTTGACAGGTTGATGCAGGATAGCTACCTCCTTGTACAGGAACCCTCTTACTTTGATAAATACCATATACTCTATGAAGAGGGAGGTTTGCAGTCCATGTATAATGACATCTTGGTGAGGTAACTGTTGTTAGGGTTGTAGTGAATTACGCGATAATGGATAATCAGACAGAAAGACTTACTATTTGGGGTAATACTGAGCTAACGTATCCCCCGGTGTGTTGTTGCTGTTTATAATTTCAAAAAATGCAAGCAGTAGTGGACTAACAACCTCCAAATCATCCTCTCCCTGGCCTTTTATACTAATTATTTTGAAGAATCATTTGCGACCTGTTGTTGAAACTAGCATAAAAACAGATTTCCGTTGAAAGTTTTGTTGTTTCTTAATCCGATTTAGGTTCTCCTCTTACTCATTAATTCTACCTTTATCAATATTTTCTAGTATAATGGAGTCTTGCCCGTTGAGCTTACGTGTAACTGAGTCATACTTAGCATTAATTCAGTATGACAGTACCTCCAGGCTATTAGATAGTGTTATTGAATGGTGTTAGGTCGGTCCAAGGTGTATTTACTGGATGTATATTGTGGAAGTGAGTGTGGAAAAAGCAAAGGTTCTAGAGGACACAGAAACTATATTCACTTAAACAGTATCACGCAGGAAACAGCACATCAGCGGTCAATTTAAATGTTTATTAATAGATTTCAGTCCAATTGATTGTGTTAGATATTTGGTTTGGTTTGTCACACTATCTCTTATTCATTTTATCACCGTGTCTTAATACCCGTTTGGCTTATACAGTTATGTGCTGATTACGCAAATGATTTTAAGGACTAGGATTGTTATATTTATAGGGAGTGCACCCGCATTAGCGTGGAAGTAGAGTGGAAGGGTGCACTTTAATTGCGGAATAAGGTATACTTGTCAGCTGGTCCACACGAATTGAGGAACAACCTGCAAATCCATTCAACTCCTATCCACTAACCTAATATAACTTAACATAACCTAGCCTAACCCAACCTAACCTAACCTCCATGTTCAATTTTGAACAACATCATTATGAATTTGATTTTTACCCCGAAGTTCATGTAAGGATATTATCGAGCTCGGATGAGTTGTTTCGCAATTCGTGTGCACTGGCGTGGAAAATCATATTGTAAAAAAACATTCTTGGCACACACGACTGAGATTCTAACCTCAATCTCCCCGTCATCAACAGTCTAGTTTTGAGCGAGAGTAGCGCATTAGACCATGCAGCCACCAAAGCGGATGGTTTTGTCTCTATCCATCTCACTAGAGGTCAAAGGGAAACACATTTTAATGTTATTGAACTTCAGACATTGTGAATAACTGAGTCAGTAAGGTTTGTAATAAGCGGAGTTGACAGCATATTGATATGGTAGTGCCCTACTACGTGTATACTTGGTGATATGTTTACTTAGTGAAGTGTAGACTTGGTGAAGTGTATACATGGTGTAGTGTATACTTGGCGAAGTGTAGACTTGGTGAAGTGTATACTTGGTGAAGTGTAGACTTGGTGAAGTGTATACTTGGTGAAGTGTATACTTGGCGAAGTGTATACTTGGCGAAGTATAGACTTGGTGAAGTGTATACATGGTGAATTGTACACATGGTGTAGTGTATACTTGGTGAAGTGTATACTTGGTGAAGTGTATACTTGGTGAAGTGTATACTTAGTGAAGTGTAGACTTGGTGAAGTGTATACATGGTGTAGTGTATACTTGGTGAAGTGTAGACTTGGTGAAGTGTATACTTGGCGAAGTGTAGACTTGGTGAAGTGTTTACTTAGTGAAGTGTATACTTAGTGAAGTGTATACTTAGTGAAGTGTATACTTGGTGAAGTGTATACATGGTGAAGTGTATACATAGTGTAGTGTATACTTGGTGAAGTGTATACTTGGCGAAGTGTAGACTTGGTGAAGTGTATACATGGTGAAGTGTATACATGGTGTAGTGTATACTTGGTGAAGTGTATACTTGGCGAAGTGTAGACTTGGTGAAGTGTATACATGGTGAAGTGTATACATGGTGTAGTGTATACATGGTGAAGTGTATACTTGGTGAAGTGTATACTTGGCGAAGTGTAGACTTGGTGAAGTGTATACATGGTGAAGTGTATACATGGTGTAGTGTATAATTGGTGAAGTGTATACATGGTGTAGTGTATACTTGGTGAAGTGTTTACTTAGTGAAGTGTATACTTAGTGAAGTGTATACTTAGTGATGCTCCAGGGTGTATACCTCAGCATATTTTGTTAAGCCAAATACAGCGATCCTTAACTAACCAAGATATTTTCAATTTTATTTAACTTTTAAACTTTATTTAAGTAGAGAGGGAAATCCTTAGGGTGTGGAGCTTAGTTGATTTTTAAATCTATAATGATCTTAGGGATCATGACCTTGACTTGCGTGATGGCTGGTACAGGTGTGTACAAAATGAAGGACCATTTAAATCTTAAATTTGGTATAATTACTATGGCGTGTACATAGAGACAGCAGATTTCCTGCTTGCTGACTGTCGGCGCTAATCGGCACTGACTTGCGTCATCAATGATTGTGTGTTTACAGATTGAACCGTTCACAGTGAAAGCAGGTTCGCGCTTGTCAGCACTGGTTCTCGGCACCGACATGTTTACCGGAGTGAATATTTCGTTATATTCTTGTTGTTGACGTCGACAAATGTGTTCAAGAGACAGTGTAGATATGGAAAGTTTAATCACATATGTATACTGTTTGTATATATGATAAAACTCGTTCACTTGTAATTTAAAATTTGTGAAAATAAACTCTCCCCTCACCAACCCTTCAGTATTCTACCTCTTATCCGAGTTTTAGCCAATGAAATAAATGTTGTGAATATATTTAATTCTTTAAGCTAAATTGGCTGGTATTTCCGTAGGCTGCTTTTGTTCCTTTGTTTGATTAGACTCAACATACATTTAATTAGATGCTGCTCAAAGCCTTCTTTATCTAAAATGGTGTCTTATATTGAAAGACTCTTTGTTTGTATAGCTTCAGGTCATTAAATAAATGATATTCACCATAATCTTTCCTACCACGATTAATTGGATGTATACCTTTTTTATATATCGATTTTGTAGCAAAACTATCAAGAATTAAAAACTCTTCATCATTTGACGAACAGTACATCTTGACTGCGGTAATCACATGTGACAACTGGCAGATCTTTAGGCTTTCATCTGCGTTTTCTGTGTAAACCTACACTAACTGGACTTCAGCGCTGGAAACCGGTAAGAAGGTAGCCTACTTTCTTTCTGTATGCAACTTTAGGGAAAACAGCTGATCTGCACCTCGGCCGTTTATATATTGAGAGTCCTACGTATTAGACTGCCTTACCACCTGCATTGGTGACTACATAACATAAGTACCTAGAAAACTGAAACTTTGAACAAACACTAAGTTAAAATTGAGGCCGCACAAATTGGAACATTTAACTTCTTTCTACACTTCAAGCCTGAAGACTTTAATCACGTGATCACTAGTTTGTGATGTTTAAAAGTTATTCAGTATGTTTCACTGTCA
This sequence comes from Timema cristinae, assembly GCA_039000515.1. Taxonomy (NCBI): domain Eukaryota; kingdom Metazoa; phylum Arthropoda; class Insecta; order Phasmatodea; family Timematidae; genus Timema; species Timema cristinae. The sequence goes on along the minus strand of JBCFYV010003508.1, from coordinate 11,392,223 downwards.
CTATATGCTGTTGAATATATAAGTGATTGATTTTCTTTTGTAATTACTCTCCAAGGAGAAATTTCAACCCTCAATCCAAATAATTTAAATGAAAACGAAAGTCACTCGTAGCGTCTTAAACAGCTTGACGACTCGTCTGAGCAGCTATAATAACCAATAAACCTAGGAAAATTAGATTGTACGTGTGTATTTAGTGTGGAACTGTGCACCTTGGATGTATTTATGAGCCTTAAGACTATATAACTCCTTGCGAGGTTGACCTAAATTCCAATAAATCAAGAAAAATCTTAAAATGTACATATTCACTTATTAAAATTATTAGTATGTTCACCTGGGTGTATTTTATTGATTATTTCATTAAAGCCTGATGTATTAGACATCGTGACCACTGATTCGGCTAGATAAATTAAACAAGAAACAGAGAAAATTAAAACTTGGTATGGTATTACGTAGGCCTACTTAGGCTAACCTTGGTTGGTGCTTTTATATACGTACTGGCATCAAGACGTACTAAGCCACGTGATCATTGGTGTGGGAAAAGAACATTCAGGCGTTTATATTTAATTATAAATTTAACGTGAGCCTTACAACATATACTGCGTGACTACCAGTGTGGGTAGCTACAAAATAAATACGCTTAGAAAGCTGAGACTGCACATACATACTAAGGGAAAATTGAGGTAATTAAGCTGGTTTTTTTATTTCTTAACACCTGTCGTTTGCAGTTAGTATATTGAAATATGCCCTTTTATCTTAAAATATCTAGTTTCATCTGACGTTATTTCGTGATTAAATTATGACATAATACCAAGATGGGTTTACTTATACTTATTTTAATATACAAACACGCTTTAAATAAATAAATAAATATAATGATATTGATAAGTGTGATAGTTTATATCAATTACTAAGAATTCTACAATTTTTACTTATTTTTTTTAAGTAAAAGTCAACTTAGTTCCCAAATAATTTGATTTAAAGTTTTGGTGTCAGTAATACAAGTAAAAAAAAAATTGTACAAAACTCCGCACGGACTTTCCCGCTCCATTGTTTAAAAATGAAGATATTTATTCAAAACTCGTAATTTATGTGAAAAGAAATAATATTCACTAGCAAACCCAATCATAAACTGCACTATATATATGTAAAGCATTCTTTGAGTCCCAGTTTTAAATTTGATAATTTTATTTTTTAAAAATGTCCTCATTTGTTTTTTTTATACAAATAAAAATGATCGATTTTAGGTCCACAAGGGTCAACAATTCGTAATAAAATTTCGACTTCCCGTTAATATTTTAATATTTGATTAGATGTTTCAAAACTCAATGTCATTGCATTGCTATTCAATTCCTCATTTATAAATTTGGACCAGTAAAAATGTGAATATTGACTATTGAGTATAAAATGAAAGAGATAGATCAATATTTTATAAACATTTCTCCTAAGAGGTTTAAGGAAAAAGAACATACATTTTTTGAGAAACTTACTTATACTTACTAACTCTATGGCATTACAGAATGATTGCGTTAAAACTCATGTAGTATATTGATTAATATATTTGCCAATATCTCAGAAGTAGAAATATTTCAAATAAAAGTTTTTTTGGTTTTAATAGTGCTACAATTTTGCAATGATAAGTTATTTAGTATCTAAAATAGTTGCGAGGATACTGACATTTCAACTTCTGTATAGTTCCCTTAAAGTCATTTTCAAAGGAAAATGAAAATAGTCAGCAGTTTATTTATAATCTTATTCAACGCCTTTCTACGCGTTTTAATCAAAATATTTAGAGTCGATTTTGAGAGAATCGATTTTTTCTTTTCGATTGTTATTAATATACTCCTAATTTTAGGGTTAAACAGAGACGCAGACAGATGGAATTGTAAAAACCACTTTTTAGGGTTCGGGGGGTCATAAAACGTCAACGTCCATCAACATTTTGTGTTAGAATTTTTTTATGGTCGCAATACCTTAGCTTGTGTTCGATAAGTTAATATGTATATTTGCATATAGCTTGAAAGTTATGGGTTTTATCAGAATATGTTTCAAATAAAAGATTTGTATTATAATTAGCTCTACATATTTATAATGACAAGTAATTTAATATCTCAAAGAGTTAAGGAGATATGTTAAAAAATCATAATTCATGGATCACACCGGAACCTTTAAAGTCATTTTGCCGAAATATTGAGAATATCCATTTTTTTCGAATGTTTATAAATGTTTATAAATTAAATTTAATCAAAATCGTTAGAGCCGATTTTGATAAACTCGATTTTTTCTCTTTTTTACTTTCAGTAAACTACCCTTAATATTAAGGATAGATATCCAATTCCAAAAATCCATCGGGGCAACCTTACTAAAACTCTTGATACCAAGTTTTAGCTTGATCGGTAAAATAGTTTAGTCTCTGGTTCGAGGTTAAAACAGACGGAAATTTAAAGACCACTTTTTTGTTTCGGGGGTTCATAAAACGTCAACAGTCATCAAAATCTCGATTTACATTTTTTTACGGTCACAATACTTTCTCTACCTGTAAGATAGCGAGAAAGTAAATTAGTTTATTTTTAAAATGTACCTCGGACTAGAGCCTAAACTATTTAGTGATCGAACTAAAACTTTGTAGCTAGGGTTTTCATAGGGTTGCCCCTAGGAGTTTTTGGAATTGGATAGCTAACCCTAAAATTAAGGGTAGCTTATTGAAGCGCAAAAAGATAAAAAAAAAGATTATCTAAAAATTGGCGCTAACGAGTTTTGATTGAATTTCAGCTCTAAGCATTGATCATTATTATAAACAAAATGGTAACTCTCATTTTTTTGGGGCAAAATGACTTTAAGGGCTCCGGTCTGATGTGTAAATTATAATTTTTTGTCACATCTCCGAAACTATTTAAGATAAAAAAATACTTTTCATTTCTAATAGCTAGGTCTATTAATATTACACATATTTTATTTGAAACATATTATAAACATGTTATAAAACCAATGATTTTTAAGCTAAACGCATAAAAAAAATTATAAATATATATTTTAATCTTTCAAACACTAAAGGTCAAGTATTGCAACCGTAAAATAATCTAACCCGAGATATTGATGGATGTCAACGTTTCATGACCCCACAAACTCTAAAAAGTGTTTCTTCAATGCTGTCTGTCTGTGTGGCTGTTTTGTCCCAAAATTAAAAGTAGTTTAATAAAGGGAAAATATATTTAAAAAATCCATTTTCTCAAAATTGGCTCCAGCGATTGATGGCGTTGATTAAGATTATAAACAAAATAACTATTTTCATTTTTCTATTAAAAAGACTTTTAGGGTATTTTACAGAAGTTGAAATGTCCTTATCTCCACAACCATATAATATACTAAAAAGCTCATTATTGCAAAAATGTAGTAACATTAAAATTAAAATAACTTTTATTTAAAATATATTTTTATAAAACCAATAGTTTCGGAGTTATTGGCAAATATATTAATACAATTTTGTGATCTCTAGTTGTACTGTACATAAATATTACTTAAGTTGTAACGCAATATTTCTCTGATTCAATAAAGTAAGTCAGTCTCTCAAAAATATTATGTTCTTTTTTATTTATCCTATTAGGGGAAATGTTTGTATAACAATTACCTATCTTTATCATTTTAGACTCAATAATCAATATTTACCTTTATTATTTGTCTAAATTTATAAATGAAGAATTTGATAAAAACGCGATAACCGTAAGATGTAAAATGTTGAAAATTTAACTGGAAGTCAAATTTTAACACTAAGTTTTGACTCTTGTGGACCCAATATCAATCTTCTATTGTTTGGTCCAAATACACTATTGAGGACTTTAATTCTTTAAAAAGAAAATCATAAAATTTAAATCTGGGAGTAAAAAAAATATTTAATGTAGGTACAAAGGAATTTTGGGTAGTGTAGGCCTATATTATTTTGTTTCACATATATTACGAGTTTTGAGTAAATATCTCCATTTTTAAACAATAGAGTGAGAAAGTCCGTGCGAAGTTCCGTACCATTTATTTAAATATAATGGTTTTAATGCGTGAATAAATAATCTAATTTCAGTTTAAAATAAATTACTATTTGAAATAAATATAAATCTCTAAATATTTTTAAAATTAAAACCATTTGAATATTTAATATGTAATTAATTTGAATGCATTCTAACTCAAGAACTTTAAATTAAACTATTTGATAGCTAAGCATATATAATCAGATATAAATTTTATAGGTGAGTTATTTAGATAAATCTCTGAGTTTGGCTCTTCTTTTGTGATAAAAGTCGAATTCGACAATTACTAATCTGCATTATAAACACAATATCCTATAAGGCTCACCTTGTAATATAATAATTATAGTAATATTATAAATATTTCATTGTGTACACCTCATATGAATGCCTCAAACTAAATTTCATCTCCATAAATTAATTACTTTACCCTAACAATGGTACACAAAAAACCTTCATTGCTCATTAACTGTAATAATTTGAAGCTATTTAGTCAATATATTTCATAGCTTAAAAGTTATTTTATATACTTGTTAAAATTGGCTATAAAAAATTGTCATTCTCGAATTACCTTCAGCTAAACTCGAAATTCAACCTTAAATATTAATTAAATCAAGTCATATCTATAAACTATGATAGCATAAAATATTTTAATAAATAATTATTTTGAAATTAGACTTTAGCAACCTTTAACAAATGTTATTATTTTACTATTTGAAAAATGCATATAATGTTATTAGGAATAAATAGTTAATCCAAATTAATATACCTTATTATGAGATCATCATTTTATAGAATGCATCTTACGTTTGAGTAATTATTTAAAATATGTTTTATTTAAAATGGTATATTGGCTCGTTAAAATTACATAGTTTAAGATCAAATTGGTAATCTTAGTGTTTTAATAAACTTAAAGACGGATTAAATAAATTAAAATTGTAATATGACTGATTAAACAAGATATCTGAAAACCATATAAACATTGAAAAAATGCGAGGTCCACAAGTTGGTTCTTTTTTTTATATATAAGCTTTGAACCTATTTTAACTTGATTTGAAACTGTTTTACCAGCCACAATAATTCCCTTTGTTAAATCCCAATTAATAGATTCACTATTTAATACAACAAAAGAAGTTGTTTTATTTCAATAAATTATTTTTCATTCTCAACATGTGTTTTCTATTTGGTTATAAAGTGCTAATGTTCTGAGCATAGAAATTGAAAGAATTATCATAGAATATGCGTCAAACTTACCAGCATATTTTCAGATTATTATAGTTTCAGTTTGTGCACATGAGCTGACTATCACTCACTGGAGCATTCTGGGAAGAAGTTCCCTGGTGATTCCCGGTTTTATACTTGTTTTTCACCAAGTCTTTCCACTAATTATAGCGGGTAGCTTCCATCACAATAACAGGCATGCAAGTAAATTATAGAAAGCCAAGTCTACATTAAATTAGGAATTTGAACCTCAAATTGTTTTTGTTCGTTCAGTCTATGTCACAACACTTGTAACCTTCAAATATTAATCATGAAAGCGGGAGTCTAGGAACGTGAGGAAGGATGAGTGCTTTTTAAATTTTTTATTGCAAAACATTTATTGAACAAAATAAATCAAATATTGATCCAGTCAAAACATAGAATTTAATTTTATTCACATGGAGATATCAACAGTTGTTAATCTATCATGAGAATAGAGGCATTAAATGATAAACTATTTTAAAGAATATTGTTATTAACTTACAGGATATCCTTGACAGATATTCAAAAACTGTTGATATTAACATGCGAAGAAAATTAACATCTGTGTTTTTATTTAAACATTATTTGATAAGTTTTGTCCAAAAATGTTTTTATAATAAAAACTGTAAAAACACTCTTTCTCACGCCGTTACACCTCCACCTTAAATAGTATCGATGTATTGAAATCGTTATTTAATTAAAACTCTTGGAATAAAAAGCCTTTACTCGAAATTGCACTAACAATGTTTCAAGACTGATCAATAAATATTATTGAAAGTGACCTTGAAGATTGGGAGCTAGGGAAAGAGGAGGTGAATTATTTATTTGTTCTTAGAGAAAGTTATTCATAAATATGAACTTTCCATACTTCCCGTGGATACAGTGTATTTATCAGTCGTTGGGACATTTCTCAGATTTAAAAATAAATCTTTATCAACGTTCATGACCTACATAAGCCAAAAGGCGTGTTCACACCTATTTTGTTTGAAACTCGGTTCATTTCATGAAAAATGCATAACACACAAATGTATGTAAGATTGAATACACAAGTTATTGGCTATCTGTGCCGTTGTCTGAGGCGAGATAATTTTAACATACACATGTTATGAAACCAACGCGTAGTTTCTAATAACATTCTGATGAAATGTTTGGGTGGATTTACAAAACATTAAAATTGACAATTATTTGAGCCCTAGTCATCGTTATTCAAACTTTTACTACACTTGGAGCTAAACTATCCTAAATGTAACCAGAGAAAGGGACTAGTAGTTTGTGTTGGTGGAATTTGGTATCACTGGTTAAATAGATTGAGTCCAGTAAACTGTGGACTACTGTAACAAGGTTTTGTGCACAATAGCTGGATCCAGTGACGTATAGGCTATGTGAAATACTTTACTAGAGGTTGTCGATACAGATTTTGGTACTTATTTTGTTTAAGTGAACTTTGAAGTATCTTAAGGCAACCACCTATTCTCAGTATCTACCATGTATATTAAAAATATTTCGTTACTTGAATGTGCATTTGTTAGATTGTTTATCTTACGGACAAACCACTCTCATAACGGGCAATTAATACTAGATTAAACTAATTTATAGTCAAACTAAAACAATCCATCACCATATTTATAATTTTTAAAACCAATAATATTATTTTATTTTATGATACAACACAGTCTTTATTTGAAGAAGGTTGTAATTTAGATGCCCATCCTTTTTCTGAAAAATAATTAATTGTGTCTGGTTATTATGTGTGGCCTTGAGATTAGCTCGGGACTGTCGCCAATAAACTGGGTATAACAGAACTGTGTCCCCGTGAGATGTCACGAAGAGAATCAACTTCCTCACTGGACATATGTATCAACAAAGACATATGATCATGTGTGTCTCACCCTCGAATCACAAACTACCTTGTTTTCTTAAACAAGGTCATGTTCAAGGAAAACACATGTTTTCTCTATGAAAGATTTCAAAACAATTCTTAAGGTCATTCGACCATTAAAATTTTACTGTTCAATGTTATCAAGTGTATAAGTTTTATAAGGTATAAATTGTAATTCAATGATTACATATCATTACAGTTCATGAGTCATAAGAGGTCAAACATGATATTTTGCTTTGTATGTGTGGACTACTTTACTGTGTGAAGGTAACGTAATGAATTTATATGGCTGAAATTTAGTGACACAAACATTCATATGAGGTGTACACAATGAAACATTATTTATAATATATAATTATGCATTAATAACATTTTTTGTGTTTATAATAAAAATATTTAAATTATTGGGATTGTTTTTATTAATATTATTGCTACAATTTATAATATTATGTTAGTATATGTTATAAAGATTAATATATATTTATTATTTAATATTTTATTGAAATATATATAAATATGTACATACATATTATATACATATATACACACATATATAATACATATATATATATATATATATGTATTATATATGTGTGTATATATGTATATAATATGTACATACATATTATATACATATATACACACATATATAATACATATATATATATATATATATACATACAAACATGGGCACCCACAGAAAATTTTTAAGGGAGGGTGTTAAAATATATTCCTACAACCCCTTCCTCCCTAGTCCCACACACACACGCGCACCCACACACACACATACATACATACACATACATACACATAAAAATACACATATACATACACACACATACACACACATACATACATACATACATACATACATACATACATTACATTACATTACATTACATTACATTACATTACATTACATTACATAATCACTTCTTTACCATACTGGGTCAGACAAGAAACTGTGAAGATAGTTTAATAAATATATTCGGACTAATCCAATCTCGCCTAAGTTCACTTAATCGTTTTTTTACTATAATATTCAAAACGTCTCTCCAAAATAGCTGGGCTCTCAAGTATTTCTTAAACTTTTAATCTTGAATTCCTGTTTATTAGACTATATTAAATAATTATCGAATTTGTGTCCGCAAACCAGCAATAGTTCCTACATACCAACTAAACTATAAGTCATCTTCCATTTTCTATTAGGTCACTTGAAACATAAAATGTATAAATACAATATATACATACTCGATTATAACGTTGAGGTTGTATAAATTCACATCATCATAATAAGATATATTTGATTTTATATTACATAGGTGAAACATTACATTATATTTTATAAATGATAATCTAATTGTTTGCTCATTAAATCACATCTCGATTGTTATAAGTTTCCGGTGCACGTTCAGGTTACAACATGATCAACATCACTTAATGTTTGTTCTATGTCGATGATTCGTCGCTACAAAGCATATGCGCTAGTGCGTAGCGAATATTCCATGAGATTGCTTATCACAGCAAGTTTACAATATACAGGGATGTATAAATCCAGCTAAATCCAAACAAAATAAAGTGGAGAATATTTGACTATATTGCACCACAGCCAGAGTAAATAATCATTATATAATTAGGAGCTGTTTTCACAGACCTCTTTCTTGTCCATATAAGTGACTATTATATATATCATACTAGAGCTACGCGTCTACTAGTGGGATTTGCTTTAATCACAATATAGATTCTAGAAAATAGATGAAAGGATATATAAAATGTTGTGAAATATTTGAATCTAGTTTTGTATGTATTATTATATATTCCATTTTTAGTAGGTCAATCCATTTATGTCATATGGTAACTGGACCCAGTCTATTGTGTACAGTCGATACATAACATCACCAACCCCTAGTACAGTAGTCACAAAGTCCCACGTTCACTTGATCCAGTGTTTGTGTACAGTCGATACTAATATCACCAACCCCAGTACAGTAGTCCACAAAGTACAACGTCATTAGATCCAGAGTATTGTGTACAGTCGATACATAATATTCCCAACCCATAGTACAGTAGCACACAAAGTACACACGTCACTGGATCCATAGTATTGAATACATCGATACATAATTATCACCAACCTAGTACAGTAGTCCACAAAGCACACACGTCATTAGATCCAGGTATTGTGTACAGTCGATACATAAATCACCAACCCCTAGTACAGTAGTTCCACTAAGTTACACGTCATTAGATCCAGATGTAATTGTGTGACAGTTCGTACATAATATCACAACCACTAGTACAGTAGTCCACAAATGTACACAACGTCATTAGATTCCAGAGTATTGTGTACAGCGATACATAACATATCACCAACCCTAGTGACATAGTTCCACAAATGCACACACGTCATAGATCCAGGTATTGTGTACAGTCGATACATAATTCACAACCCCTAGTACAGTAGTCCACAAATACACACTCATTAGATCAGAGTATTGTGTACAGTCGATACATAAATCACCAAACCCCTAGTACAGTAGTCCACAAAGTACACACGTCATGATCCAGAGTATTGTGTACAGTCGATACATAATATCACCAACCCTAGTACAGTAGTCCACAAAGTACACACGTCACTGGATCCAGATATTGTGTACAGTCGATACATAAATCACCAACCCTAGTACAGTAGTCCACAAAGTACACACGTCATTGATCCAGGTATTGTGTACAGTCGATACTATATCACCAACCTAGTACAGTAGTCCACAAAGAACACGTCATGATCCAGAGTATTGTGTACAGTCGATACATAATATCACCAACCACTAGTACAGTAGTCCACAAAGTACACACGTCATTAGATCCAGAGTATTGTGTACAGTCGATACATAATATACCACCCCTAGTACAGTAGTCCACAAGCCACACGTCATGGATCCGTGTATTGTGTACAGTCGTACATAAATCACCAACCCTAGTACAGTATCCACAAAGTCACACGTCATGATCCGGTATGTGTACAGTCGATACATAATATCACCAACCCTAGTACAGTAGTCCACAAAGCACACACGTCATGGATCCAGGTATTGTGTACAGTCGATACATAAATCACCAACCCCTAGTACAGTAGTCCACAAAGACACACGTCATGGATCCAGGTATTGTTACAGTCGATACATAATATCACCAACCCTAGTACAGTAGTCCACAAAGACACACGTCAGTCCAGGTATGTGTACATCGATAATAACATCACCAACCCTAGTACAGTAGTCACAAAGTACACACGTCATTAATCCAGAGTATTGTGTACAGTCGATACATAATATCACCAACCCTAGTACAGTAGTCCACAAAGTACACACGTCACTGGATCCAGAGTATTGTGTACGTCGATACATAATATCACCAACCCTAGTACAGTAGTCCACAAAGACACACGTCACTGGATCCAGGTATTGTGTACAGTCGATACATAATATCACAACCCTAGTACAGTAGTCCACAAAGCACACACGTCACTGGATCAGTGTATTGTGTCAGTCGATACATAAATCACCAACCCTAGTAAGTAGTCCACAAGTACACACGTCATAGATCCAGGTATTGTGTACAGTCGATACATAATATCACCAACCCTAGTACAGTAGTCCACAAAGACACAGTCATAGATCCAGAGTATTGTGTACAGTCGATCATAATATCACCAACCCTAGTACAGTAGTCCACAAAGACACACGTCATGATCCAGAGTATTGTGTACAGTCGATACATATATCACCAACCCCTAGTACAGTAGTCCACAAAGGCACACGTCACTGGATCCAGTGTATTGTGTACAGTCGATACATAATATCACCAACCCCTAGTACAGTAGTCACAAAGCACACGTCATGATCCAGGTATTGTGTACAGTCGATACTAACATCACCAACCCCTATACAGTAGTCCACAAAGTACACACGTCATTGTCCAGAGTATTGTGTACAGTCGATACATAATATCACCAACCCTAGTACAGTAGTCCACAAAGCACACACGTCATGGATCCAGTGTATTGTGTACAGTCGATACATAATATCACCAACCCCTAGTACAGTAGTCCACAAAGTACACACGTCATGGATCAGAGTATGTGTACAGTCGATACATAATATCACCAACCCTAGTACAGTAGTCCACAAGTACACACGTCATGATCCAGAGTATTGTGTACATCGATACAAAAACACCAACCCCTGTACAGTAGTCCACAAAGACACACGTATGGATCCAGAGTATTGTGTACAGTCGATACATAATATCACCAACCCCTAGTACAGTAGTCCACAAAGACACACGTCACTGGATCCAGGTATTGTGTAAGTCGATACATATATCACAACCCCTAGTACAGTAGTCCACAAAGACAACGTCATGATCCAGAGTATTGTGTACAGTGTACTATATCACCCCCTATACATAGTCACAAAAATAATATTATCAGTATTGGTACAGTCGATCTAATATTCAAACCCCAAGTAAGTGTCCAAATCAACGTATTTGATCAGGTATTTGACATCGATACATAATATCACCAACCAGTCAGTAGTCCAAAATACACACTCATGATCCATTATTGTTCGTCATAATAAATACAACACCTATACGTAGTCACAAGCACCACATCATAATCAGATATTTGTATATACATAATACACAACCCCTATAAGTGTCACAATGTACTCAATCATAATCCGAGTATTTGTACAGTCGATACAAATATCACAACCACTAGTACAGTAGTCCCAAAGTACACACGTCATATCCAGAGTATTGTGTACAGTCGATACATTAAAATCACCAACCCTATAAGTAGTCACAAAGACACAGTATAATCCATTATTGTGTACATCGATACATAACTCCCAACCACTAGTACAGTATCACAAGTAACAGATAGTCAAGTATTGTGTACAGTCATATAATTCAAAACTAGTAAGTATCAAAAGTTAAATATTGATCAGTTTTGTAAGTATACTAATATCCAATAGTAAGTATCCATAAGTCAAGTACTGGACCAGTTATTGTGTACAGTCGATACATAAATCACCAACCCCTAGTACAGTAGTCCACAAAGTACACACGTCACTGGATCCAGTGTATTGTGTACAGTCGATACATAATATCACCAACCCCTATACAGTAGTCCACAAAGACACACGTCATGATCCAGTGTATTGTGTACAGTCGATACATAATATCACCAACCCCTAGTACAGTAGTCCACAAAGTACACACGCATTAGATCCAGAGTATTGTGTACAGTCGATACATAATATACCAACCCCTAGTACAGTAGTCCACAAAGACACACGTCATGATCCAGAGTATGTGTACAGTCGATACATAATATCACCAACCCCTAGTACAGTAGTCCACAAAGTACACACGTCACTGGATCCAGTGTATTGTGTACAGTCGATACATAATATCACCAACCCTAGTACAGTAGTCACAAAGACACACGTCATTGATCCAGGTATTGTGTACAGTCGATACATAACATCACCAACCCCTATACAGTAGTCCACAAAGTACACACGTCACTGGATCCAGAGTATTGTGTACAGTCGATACATAATATCACCAACCCTAGTACAGTAGTCCACAAAGACACACGTCATTGATCCAGGTATTGTGTACAGTCGATACATAACATCACCAACCCCTAGTACAGTAGTCCACAAAGTACACACGTCACTGGATCCAGAGTATTGTGTACAGTCGATACATAATATCACCAACCCCTAGTACAGTAGTCCACAAAGTACACACGTCACTGGATCCAGAGTATTGTGTACAGTCGATACATAATATCACCAACCCTAGTACAGTAGTCCACAAAGCACACACGTCACTGGATCCAGAGTATTGTGTACAGTCGATACATAATATCACCAACCCTAGTACAGTAGTCCACAAAGCACACACGTCACTGGATCCAGTGTATTGTGTACAGTCGATACATAATATCACCAACCCCTAGTACAGTAGTCCACAAAGCACACACGTCACTGGATCCAGAGTATTGTGTACGTCGAACATAATACACCACCCTAGTACAGTATCCACAAAGCACACACGTCACTGATCCAGTGTATTGTGTACAGTCGATACATAAATCACCAACCCCTAGTACAGTAGTCCACAAAGTACACACGTCATTGATCCAGAGTATTGTGTACAGTCGATACATAATATCACCAACCCTAGTACAGTAGTCAAAAGTACACACGTCACTGGATCAAGTATTGTGTACAGTCGATACATAATATCACCAACCCTAGTACAGTAGTCACAAAACACACGTCATAGATCCGAGTATTGTGTACAGTCGATACATAAATCACCAACCCCTAGTACAGTAGTCCACAAAGTACACACGTCATAGATCCAGAGTATTGTGTACAGTCGATACATAATATCACCAACCCTAGTACAGTAGTCCACAAAGACACACGTCATTAGATCCAGAGTATTGTGTACAGTCGATACATAACATCACCAACCCCTAGTACAGTAGTCCACAAAGTACACACGTCATTAGATCCAGAGTATTGTGTACAGTCGATACATAATATCACCAACCACTAGTACAGTAGTCCACAAAGTACACACGTCATTAGATCCAGAGTATTGTGTACAGTCGATACATAACATCACCAACCCCTAGTACAGTAGTCCACAAAGTTCACACGTCATTAGATCCAGAGTATTGTGTACAGTCGATACATAATATCACCAACCCCTAGTACAGTAGTCCACAAAGCACACACGTCACTGGATCCAGAGTATTGTGTACAGTCGATACATAATATCACCAACCCCTAGTACAGTAGTCCACAAAGCACACACGTCACTGGATCCAGTGTATTGTGTACAGTCGATACATAATATCACCAACCCCTAGTACAGTAGTCCACAAAGCACACACGTCACTGGATCCAGTGTATTGTGTACAGTCGATACATAACATCACCAACCCCTAGTACAGTAGTCCACAAAGTACACACGTCATTAGATCCAGAGTATTGTGTACAGTCGATACATAATATCACCAACCCCTAGTACAGTAGTCCACAAAGTACACACGTCACTGGATCCAGAGTATTGTGTACAGTCGATACATAATATCACCAACCCCTAGTACAGTAGTCCACAAAGCACACACGTCACTGGATCCAGTGTATTGTGTACAGTCGATACATAATATCACCAACCCCTAGTACAGTAGTCCACAAAGCACACACGTCACTGGATCCAGTGTATTGTGTACAGTCGATACATAACATCACCAACCCCTAGTACAGTAGTCCACAAAGTACACACGTCATTAGATCCAGTGTATTGTGTACAGTCGATACATAATATCACCAACCCCTAGTACAGTAGTCCACAAAGTACACACGTCATTAGATCCAGAGTATTGTGTACAGTCGATACATAATATCACCAACCCTAGTACAGTAGTCCACAAAGCACACACGTCACTGGATCCAGAGTATTGTGTACAGTCGATACATAATATCACCAACCCCTAGTACAGTAGTCCACAAAGCCACACGTCACTGGATCCAGTGTATTGTGTACAGTCGATACATAATATCACCAACCCCTAGTACAGTAGTCCACAAAGCACACACGTCACTGGATCCAGTGTATTGTGTACAGTCGATACATAACATCACCAACCCCTAGTACAGTAGTCCACAAAGTACACACGTCATTAGATCCAGAGTATTGTGTACAGTCGATACATAATATCACCAACCCCTAGTACAGTAGTCCACAAAGCACACACGTCACTGGATCCAGTGTATTGTGTACAGTCGATACATAACATCACCAACCCCTAGTACAGTAGTCCACAAAGTACACACAGTCATTAGATCCAGAGTATTGTGTACAGTCGATACATAATATCACCAACCCCTAGTACAGTAGTCCACAAAGCACACACGTCACTGGATCCAGAGTATTGTGTACAGTCGATACATAATATCACCAACCCCTAGTACAGTAGTCCACAAAGCACACACGTCACTGGATCCAGTGTATTGTGTACAGTCGATACATAACATCACCAACCCCTAGTACAGTAGTCCACAAAGTACACACGTCATTAGATCCAGAGTATTGTGTACAGTCGATACATAATATCACCAACCCCTAGTACAGTAGTCCACAAAGTACACACGTCATTAGATCCAGAGTATTGTGTACAGTCGATACATAATATCACCAACCCCTAGTACAGTAGTCCACAAAGTACACACGTCACTGGATCCAGAGTATTGTGTACAGTCGATACATAATATCACCAACCACTAGTACAGTAGTCCACAAAGTACACACGTCATTAGATCCAGAGTATTGTGTACAGTCGATACATAATATCACCAACCCCTAGTACAGTAGTCCACAAAGTACACACGTCATTAGATCCAGAGTATTGTGTACAGTCGATACATAATATCACCAACCACTAGTACAGTAGTCCACAAAGTACACACGTCATTAGATCCAGAGTATTGTGTACAGTCGATACATAATATCACCAACCCCTAGTACAGTAGTCCACAAAGTACACACGTCATTAGATCCAGTGTATTGTATACAGTCGATACATAATATCACCAACCACTAGTACAGTAGTCCACAAAGTACACACGTCACTGGATCCAGAGTATTCTGTACAGTCGATACATAATATCACCAACCACTAGTACAGTAGTCCACAAAGTACACACGTCACTGGATCCAGAGTATTGTGTACAGTCGATACATAATATCACCAACCCCTAGTACAGTAGTCCACAAAGTACACACGTCACTGGATCCAGAGTATTGTGTACAGTCGATACATAATATCACCAACCACTAGTACAGTAGTCCACAAAGCACACACGTCACTGGATCCAGTGTATTGTGTACAGTCGATACATAATATCACCAACCCTAGTACAGTAGTCCACAAAGTACACACGTCACTGGATCCAGTGTATTGTGTACAGTCGATACATAACATCACCAACCCCTAGTACAGTAGTCCACAAAGTACACACGTCATTAGATCCAGAGTATTGTGTACAGTCGATACATAATATTACCAACCCCTAGTACAGTAGTCCACAAAGTACACACGTCATTAGATCCAGAGTATTGTGTACAGTCGATACATAATATTACCAACCCCTAGTACAGTAGTCCACAAAGTACACACGTCACTGGATCCAGTGTATTGTGTACAGTCGATACATAACATCACCAACCCCTAGTACAGTAGTCCACAAAGTACACACGTCATTAGATCCAGAGTATTGTGTACAGTCGATACATAATATTACCAACCCCTAGTACAGTAGTCCACAAAGTACACACGTCACTGGATCCAGTGTATTGTGTACAGTCGATACATAACATCACCAACCCCTAGTACAGTAGTCCACAAAGTACACACGTCATTAGATCCAGAGTATTGTGTACAGTCGATACATAATATTACCAACCCCTAGTACAGTAGTCCACAAAGTACACACGTCACTGGATCCAGTGTATTGTGTACAGTCGATACATAACATCACCAACCCCTAGTACAGTAGTCCACAAAGTACACACGTCATTAGATCCAGAGTATTGTGTACAGTCGATACATAATATTACCAACCCCTAGTACAGTAGTCCACAAAGTACACACGTCACTGGATCCAGTGTATTGTGTACAGTCGATACATAATATTACCAACCCCTAGTACAGTAGTCCACAAAGTACACACGTCACTGGATCCAGTGTATTGTGTACAGTCGATACATAACATCACCAACCCCTAGTACAGTAGTCCACAAAGTACACACGTCATTAGATCCAGAGTATTGTGTACAGTCGATACATAATATCACCAACCCTAGTACAGTAGTCCACAAAGTACACACGTCACTGGATCCAGTCTTGAGGTTGTCGAGTGCACGCCTACACCTAATATCATGAAAAACATTATCAGCATTTTTTAATAATGGGTCAGTTTCCCAAATGGGGAGAAGGGGATGAGTTAGCTCTTGTCCCAGGAAAAATGCTCAAGAGATGAACCCGTCGCTTCATGTAAGACATAATTGAATGTCAGATTAAGGTAAATCTAGCTCTTGATACCACCTACTCTGCAGATGACTATAGAAAATAGTAAGGGCAACCATGAGGTTCCTATTGAAGTGTTATACCTGACTATAGCAGGGGTGATATGGGCTGTTTTGATAACGTATTTGATACCCCAACAGAAGCACATGACTGACCTGAAGCAGGGATATTTGTCATTGGCAAAAACGCAAGGTGTGAAGAGGAATAAAGGTAATAAATTAGAAGAAAGCAACATAGGCACCACATAATCGACTAATAGATTATCCCAGAGACGTTGGGTCACATGAGCTGAATATAAACTAAATCTTGAATTTTGTGTCGGCTAAGCCTAATGATAGTCCTCATAACGGGTAAACCACTCTTTCACGTCGTTATATAAGCCCGGCCAAAATAGTTCTTGGGTTAGCTGCTGAAAGATGTTAAGGATACCAAAATACCTTCATAAATAGGATCATGAAAACACCTCAACAGCATAAGATGCATAACAAAAGAAATGACAATTTTCAAATTTTTCCTTTTGAAATAGTTACAACAATGAGGTCTTTGAAACCAGCATATGGGCAAACATTTTCCCATTTCTGAACTCTTTCCAAAATGTCAGTAAACCAGGGGTCACTGCCTTGATAATCTTTAATTTCAACAAATGATTGCATAATATATCAAATAACACAAGTTTCAGACGTTACCTTCTTTGAATCAACACGATCGTGTTTGTTCAACATATGGCATAATGCACCTGAAGTCAAATTATGTCTGTCGAGAATTTGATAATTTGAGAATTTGTATCCACACCCATATTCCCTCTTTGCCTGAATAATTCGGTTGCCACAACATCCATTCAAGCGCCATGTTTTCACTGTAAAGCTAAAATTCCCTCTGCTCTAAATAATCAGCACAATTTTCCACGCCGAAGACACAGGCGAGATATTCCTTCTTGTAGGCGTTGTATATCCTTTTAGCGTCAGTGAGCTTTCGACTAGCAAAAGCACTAGGTCAAAGGTCCTTCGATGTCCTTTGGAACATTACAGCACCCAAGGCCACTGACGAACCATCCCCGTGGAGAAGAAAGGTAATAGAAAAATCTGGGATGTATAATACCTCAGGGGAAATAAACTGCCTTTTCAGACTGCCAAAGGCACACATATGTTCCTCTCCCCATCAAAATACAACACCTTTCTTTTAAAGGGAGATAAGAGGTTGGGCCATTTCTGAGAGCAAAGGAATAAACCTGGCATAATATGCACACATTCTAGTAAATCGCATTATACCCTTGGGATTCTTGGGCAGGGGATGATCAACAATGGGGTTGATACGTTTAGGATCAATAATACAATTTCTACGAGTGGAGAAAGAAGTGTACCTTTTCAATGCTCCTGTTTCACATACAATTTCAATTCCCAAAATAATATCATAGAGGGGGTGAAAGGAACACCATACCAAGCTCTTTTCCAAGAAAACCACATAATTATCATAATTTTGATTTGCATAATAACAAACTACTATCATCTACAGAAAATGGTTTATAATCAACTATTTCACCTTAAATTTGTCGTAGTTCTTGGTATTATATGGAAATACAGAGTTAACGAAAGATTCACAAGAACTGACGTCTAACAACGCCAAACCATTATTCAACCTAACAGTAAATTGTACAACAGGGGGCAGGGGGATGTATGTTTTAATAAGTTCACGAGCGGTGAGAAACAATTACTATTTCCGGTGGTAGGTCAGCAACGAGCAAAACTCTCCCGACGATTCTGGCCCGCCGGTGCGATGCAGCTCCGTGTAGCCGGTCCTTTAGTTATCACGGCGTTCACTCTTAGCGACCAACTAAAACTTTAAAATTACAATTAATGTTACAGCTTATGGGTTAATCATTGGGATGGCGTTATTCTGCAGCAATATTACTTGGATATAATAGTGATATAGTGAAATTTACAGATAACGTCGCCTAAACCTTACATTTCAAATAATCGGATAAAACATCAAAGCTTGGCGTTTACAGATATAATTCACTAAAACTAGTTCCTAATATTGTGTCAGTTAGGTTACTTATTTTTTAGAATTTAGAAGCTTTGAGTAATATTCTAGGCTGTAAGTTTTAACAATATTTGACGGTTTCATAGCAAACTCACAAATAAGCTATATATAATAAATTTTTCATTTCGACATGGATGACAACACGTAAATTATTGATACATAATAATTTTATTTAAGGCAGTAAAATATTACAAAGCTATTACAAGGAGGCAACTTTATCTAAACAGCTCTTTTAGCTTTTTTTTTTTTTTTTTTGTTCTGGCTTAGTCTGTCTTTGATAACTTTGGTGGTGACCTGGTAGTCTAGGGGTAAGGTGTCAGACTTCTATGCTGGCGGCCGGGGTTCAATCCTCGGTCCCGGCAAAGATTTATCTGATTACCAAACCCTTCCTTCACCTCTGACAAGACATCTTGTGAATGTGGGGAATGCCAGGCCTCCACCGTGGTTCGGATTCCACGTTAAACTGTAGGTCCTTCATTTCATCTCACAATCACCCTACCATAACACATTAGCGTAAGTGCGTATAACCCGAATGGGTAGTAAGACGCGGTGCTAATAATAATAATAATAATAATAATAATAATAACTTTGCTGAAGTTATTAAGAAGAATATTAACAAAAATTTAAAAAAAGCCTCTTTACAATTTCAAAATGGGGTGACCTGGTATTCTAGGGGTAAGGTGTTGGACTTCTGAGCTAGGGTCTGGGGTTCAAACCTCAGTCCAGGCACAAGTTTATCTGATTGCCAAACCCTTCCTTCACTTCTGACAAGACGTGTATTAATCACAACTTGTGAATGTGGGGAATGCCAGGCCTCCACCGTGGCTCGGATCACACGTTAAACTGTAGGTCCTTCATTTCATCTCACAATCACCCTACCATTACACATTAGCGTAAGTGCGTACAACCCGAACGGGTAGTAAGACGCGGTGCTAATAATAATATTAAAATGAGGTGAATTACATTCAAAACAGATAGATTAACATAGGTTTGAACTATCCCTTAGCTAATCCATTGATAAATTAAACAATGCGTGTGTTTTTTTTAAGTTTTGTTAAACATTTAAATATATTCAATATTATTTTATTTTCTTAATTTAACATTAAATAACCTAATTCCTTTTTATAGTTTTCTGAAACATTTAATCTAAAATTAGCAAAGTTAGGATATTATTTTTCCCAGCGATTTCAATTTATTTCTGTTTTTTAAGAATTTCAATTTCTTGTAATTCTCCGAGCGTCTTTCTTCGCTGTATTTTTCAAGTTTTTAAACAAGTATGAAGGTAGATTTTTCAAAAATAGTTGGGGAAGAACAATTTTTCTCATTTTGGTTTGTCTCCTCTACAAGTTAAAATGTTTCCATGGGCCTTTTTATGGAGTCTTCTCTAATAATGTATGATTCCGTAAAATGATCCATCTCTGTGAATGGACCGAGTCCATTTTTGTCTGGGCGTTTCATCACTGGGAAATTTAAATACGGATTTTATAGTAGTGTGTTAAAAGTTGGATTTACATCCAGGTACACAGCATTTAAAGGGATTTAAAATACTGTTGAACGATGCACTTACAACCGATTACACTGATACAACAGTATAGAGAGCTGTGACAGGTCAGACAGGACCGCCTGACGTCACGCCAGTACAGGCCCGATAGATAACGTAGGCCCCGATTAACAGTCTGATCCTTGAGGCGATTTAAGAGGACGGACAAATTATATACAAAATCTCTCTTTTTCCTTTCTGTGACTAATGACTCAAGGACAAGCTCTTAACTGTGGGGAGACTTAAATGAATTCCCCTTTAAAATAAATGAGCCAAAAATCTGTGTTTTTTCAAATACATCATGTGAGAAACCATGCGTCTCCTACCAGTTTTAGTTTTGAAAATTTAATAAATTTTAAGAAGTGAAAGTTGAATAGGGCAGAAACAGATTGACCATCCCAAAAGGTTACTAACCTTAAACACTTACTTTCTACTTTACATAGACTCTTAAAGGAAGCAGACTGTTGCAGAGGATAGTGAGAATTACAGGGGGTAATTAAATCATGGACCCTGATAATTAATACTGTCATCACCTTGGCCTAGGGGAGGCTGGCTAACATCAATACTGGGATCTAAAAGTAAGAGAACGTCTGGATTTACTAATGTTTGACAGTAATATTCACAACAACGCTACCAAGGCATCGAGGGTGGGTGGGTGGGGAGTTAGGGGATGAGATATTCCTTGAAGTGATCAAGCTTGGTACCGGGGCAGCTGCCATCGCAGGTAATTGGTTCATGAAACAACAACAAATATAATAATTATCATCAACTCTGACCAAATACTCACTCCGAGATCAGAGTGGCGTTGAACTTGTGGCCACTTTTATTATAATATCTAATAAAGGGTAGTGTACAAATAGCAGTGACAACCAGAGTGAATTGAGAGTGTATCAAAGGACAAATATGAGAGCAAACTATTTCTCTCAGAGGCACGCAACACACACAGTTACGGAAAAATAAGCAACTGAAGTTAATTTTAGTCCTCTGCAAAAATTAAAATGATAAAATATTAGTTAAGGATGTCCCTCATTTTTCTACCACATGACCTCATGAAGTCTGTTTATTATTCAATATAAATATCAGGGAGAAGGAATCACAAATCAAGAAAATGGACAAAAGTAATATAAAAGTAAATAAGTTACTGTATTTCTTTGAAATAGTTGATAGTAATATTCGAGAGCAAAAGACACTACTATATATATAAAACTATTAGTATGAAATGTGACAACCTATCTAGCAAATGTTGTATGTACTAACCTTATATTTAAACAGCAAGATTAAACTCATACATAAATGTATTCCTGACCATAAAATAACACTAAATAGCATAAATTAACACAAGTGACATACTTAATAATAAATTCGATATTAAGCTTCTAAATAAAGAGAGAGATGTAAATAAGACAAAGGATAATTGTCGTTACGTTACATTTATATATCTTCCAATACAGTAAAGTATTAAATTCAAAATAGGTTCAAATATGGTCTTAAAAACTTGTCCATTAAAAAACTAAATAGATGAACCCTGTGAATCATATCTCGCTATGGCAATTATCTAAGTTATTTAAATGTTTGTAATCTCTGACAATATTATATAAAAAAATACTTATTTTTCATGTTACAACAATCTTAGAAAATTATCAGAAAAGAATTACTAATGTTTCATATTACAAAAATTAAAATTTTAGGCCTGCCTGAAAAGAATTTTGAAAGATTATTAAATTTATTGTTGTCGAAAATAAATTTGGTGCTTAAATTGTTGGTGTCCTTGCAAATGGTACCAGCGACATTTCGTAGAACTCGATTTTTCGCGATATATCGTACCAGCCTACCTGAAAAGGGCATACTAATGACTTCAAAATATTTATGACGCAGTAAATTGTACCACTTATATTTATTTATCTTTCAAAAAAAGGAGCTAATATATGTATGCATAGCATTGAAAACGTTAAAATGTTAGTTAGTGTAAGTTAAATAGTGAGATTGGTTAGATAAACTTAGGTCATATAATGGTAGGTTAGGCCATGTTAGGTTAGGCCAGACTAGGTTTGGCTAGGATATGGTAAGATAGATTTCAACTTCTTTAATCACTCCACTACCATTGCCATTCTCATTTGCGATGTGACCTTGCATATCAGAGGCATCTTACACATTAATTAAAGTAATTCGCACAAATGAATTTAAAACTGGAGCCTGGTACACCTTACCATCAAGTGGTACCATTTGTCGCATCGTCAATATTTTAAAGTCATTAGTAGAACCTTCTCAAGTAGTCATCCCCCTGAGTGGTACAAAATGTCGTGTGGTACGAAATGTCGCTGGCACATACGATCCGCGCTGCGTACAACCAGCCAGCGTGAAACGTCTTGAAACTTCAAGCCTCTCGAAGTAAGGGGAGCATTCCACGACATTTTGGCGGATTACTTGCAGTGGACCTAATTTCAAAAGGCCTAAAGTTTAGGAGCTATGACTTTAGGTCTTATAAAATTAAGTCCAACGAAGTTAGGTCAGGTGAAGTTAGGTCCTATAAAGTTTAGGCTTAATGCCTTTAGGTCCATTGCTTGTTTGAACAGTTAAGGATATTTTAAAGTAATCTACGAAAAATTAATTTTAGGTCCAGTTCTTTTAGGTATAGTGAAGTTAGGAGCTATAAAATTAGGTATTATAAAGTTAGATGTTATAAAGTTAAGAATTTAGTTTAGGTGTTGTGACTATAATTTTAGGTCCACTGCTGCATGCCCGTTTTGGCTCGTGATAGAAAGTCAACGAAGCTGGTCACTGGTTTGATCATCAGGCACGCCCCTAGCGGCAGTTGTCCAAACCGTAGTTGTGTGGCTCAGTCCACTGATCATGTCTGGCACTGTTAATTGCGGATCATAGTAGCCAATTGGCTAAGATTGAACTAATTAGGTGAGTTGACATTCTAGTTATATGTTGGTACAATTCCTCTTATTTAAACCTTCCTCCTCCCTAGAATACTAGCGTAGTTAAATTAGTGTAATTAAAACGGATAGTGGGACGCGGGGCAAAAGAAAAATTCTTATTTTTTGTTCTTCCCGGGTGAACAGTAAAGTCTTTTGAACTTCCGTTTACATGGTATTTCATTTCATAAACCTCACGGCGACCCCCATCTCCTGGTGTGACAACTAATATGGTTCTTGACTTGCATAATGGACCCACTAATAGTTATCTTTTTAAAAATCTATATTTAGTTGCGTGATGAATTGATCTAGAGAACATGTGCAAATTAATATAACAACTATCACTTGAATTAAGAAGTTTAGCTTCCAGAATTACATTAACTTTAATCAACCGCTGTAAGCATACAGTACCAGAAATCATTATACCAGAGGAATAGGCTAATATACCGTTGATTCAAAATTTATTCCACGCGTTAAATACTTGGTACAGTCCAGAACGAATCTTTTTCAAATTTAGCAGCTCCAATTTGAACCAATGATATCACTAAGGTTAGTTTTGATTGTAATTTTTAAGATCAAGGTAAAATAGTTATTTTCCATCTGGTAATAATTTGTTGGCTATCCCTACTCGGTCATAGTAAGGTTATCCCAATGAAAGTATAATATGAATGGTTTGTATGAAACTGGGTGAAGGATTTAATCTTCGACTGTGATCATAAATCACGATGTGAGGTAAATAAGCAGTCTTATACTGAACATAAAGCAGTGCAGTGTGAGTTGAAGTAGTGATAGTGTATGGGGCTCATGCTTCGCGTTAAGAGTTAACACAAATCATTACCGTGTGCTCCTTCTAAGAATCTTTAATATTTCAAGTCTGTTTGTTTTTCTCTGACACTGGCCAGGTACTCGATCTCTCAGAGAAAGTTCAAAGAACGGATCACAACAGACTCTTGCATAATCCATTTACATTACACGAGCTATTGGAATATTAAGATTGTTATAACTCTATTATTGATGATAATTTGTTGATAGTGATTTTTGGGTGTAGTCCTCGACTATTGATAGTTTGTTCATAGTAGCACTTTATTTTCTCATAGAGTTTGTTGGGTGAAGCACACTATTACAGATAATTTGTTGGGTGTAGCGCTTTATAAATGATAGCGTTTATACAAAATCATGTTTCAGATCTACAAATTATTATTTGTCACAATAAATACTATTGAGATTGTTAATATAGCTAATTCAAGACCTATAGTGTTCTATTCATACGTCATTGTAAGTAGAATGGAGAATCTCAGGAATACCTCGTCCTTGGATATTGCTTAAAATAAATATTAAGGACGAATATATATTACTTTTAAAACCCTTATATAGACCGATGCATTTATCTTAGTTCCTTCTAAAATTAATCATATATTTTAACGAGGGTGTATTACTTAAATTCTGTTAAAAACACTAAATCTTCAGTTCAAATAAACATCCTATTGATAACATTACCTCGGTTCCTGGGTTATATTCTCGAAAGGGTTGAAAAATTAACATTGGGCCATTTGATTGGCGTGCCCTTTCTTTACATTCTATCTATATCGCACGCCTTTTAAATTTTAGGGGTGTTGAAGTATTTAAGATAAGCAATTTAATATAGGTTTGGTCCTGTTAAATAGGATAAACACCTTTAATTAAATCCACTAAAACTAGCATAATATTAATATTGCTATAATATTAGTTAATCTATAGGGCTACAACCTAAAAAATATATTAAGTACAAGGAAATGTAAATAAAATAAAATAATATTAAAAAAACATTTTTTGTGATTTAAACCATTTTTGATACTAATCCTTTAGAACTATTCTAATATCTGAATACTTAGCTGTGAAGGGTTAGCCCAGGTTATTTACAATCTGGTCTCAATAATCTTGGAAAATGATTAATAATGTTAAAAGATTCATTTCTCACATGAAAAACTCAGAATCCAAATAAATGCCATATTTAGATAAATAAATGGTACAGAGATCCCACGGACTTTTTCGCTCTATTATTTAAAAATTTAGATATTTACTCAAAACTCTTAAAATTTGGATTAACATCTCGAGGTATTGAAAATCTCTCTTCCAAGTAGTACCGTGTATTATCACCTCACTATAGGTGCGCTACTGTAGCTATGACAGTCACCCGACCAACCCCTCTCCCCCTCCTATACTTCACCCTTTCAGAGTGTCCTTACATTCCACAGACAACAACCCCCCACCCCTAATATTTTCAACTTTGTTGCTTGCTATTCAACAAAAGACAAGCTATCACCGATGGACTCTCCAAAGAGTGATGCCGAGTTTTGAGCCACAATCTCTGGGTTTCATATAATGGCTTCCAAAGTCAAAGGGCAAGGGCTTGAATCCCTTTCAAAGTATAGTTTTTCTGATCTACAGTAGGATATCATTAATTACATTATATTGTGACTTATTTATTTGGTTTATCTATTAATGAAGAAATATTTATAAATATATTTTCTTCCCGATATTAAACAAAATGTGTAGCCATTTCTTTTAGTTTTTTCAGTGACATAGTTTTTACGGTCACTACTTACGCTAATTGTTTAAATATAATATGGTATAAGGAAGTTTTAATTTAAATAAGTGCAACACAATTTGTTTGTATAACAGATAAATGAACCAAAATGAAAACACTTTGTTCCAGGTGATAGGCTGTTAAAAAAAATTGGACATATCTTTTAAAAAAAAGTGGCCAAAGTTATGAGAAAAATTGCTTTTTTTTAAATTTTATTTCTATTAAATAGAATTTACATACTGCAGGCCAATCTCACAAACAAGCCCTTCTGTTAAGATTATAGAACACCATACTTAGAAGAACATTGCATTCTAAAATCTAAAAAAATCTGTATTAAAAAAACTTTGTAAACCATGTTTCCATTCAAAATTAAAAATTTATTATTATATGATTATAAACCATTTAGAACTAAGTTTTTTAATTTTTGTTGCTACGATCATCACACAGGTTATTAACGGCTTAATCTGATTGGGTAGAGAAGAGGAAGGTAGTTAAGAGGATATGAACCCCCATTTTCGTGAAGTGAAGATGGGAAAACCAGAGAGATAAATCAATATATATATATATATATATATATATATATATATATATATATTATTTATTTAACGGAAAAACCACCTTCAGTTGACAAAGCGAGATTCGAACCTTGACCTCCCCATCAATGGTGATCAAACAAACAGTAATCAACTGCTAGAACAATGTTGTGGGTAGCTAAGCTGTGTAAACAAATATTTACTTTATCGCGACACCTCAAAGAGAAGGTATTGTGATCATAAAAAAATTCTAACTCGAGATTTTGATAAATGTCGACGTTTCAACAAAGTGGTTTTCGCGATGTCATCTGGCTGTCTGTCTGTCTCTCGGGCTGGAGTCGAAACTATTTATCAGTTTGGGCTACAGCTGGGTATCT
The DNA here is from genome assembly GCA_039000515.1 of Timema cristinae. NCBI lineage: Eukaryota > Metazoa > Arthropoda > Insecta > Phasmatodea > Timematidae > Timema > Timema cristinae. The sequence goes on along the minus strand of JBCFYV010003508.1, from coordinate 11,364,932 downwards.
GGGGTTTAAATAAGGTCCTCCAGAGGATATTTTTTGGAATAATATTGTCTAGTCCTAAATTTAAGGGTAGTTTATTGAAGGATAAAAATAGAATAGATATATTTTATTAAAATTCACTCTAACGAGTTTGAATTAATTTTATATCTGAACACTGTTTATCATTACAAACAGGATGTAAATTCTCATTTTATCATGAACATAACTTTGAGGGTACCTTAAACGAGAAAAGATTTCCAATTTTCATCATTTCCCACAACTATTTTAAATAATAACTTATCGTTGTAATGTGGAGGTACTATTAAAGGTAAAAGTATTTTTTAAATTTATTTTTATAAAACTAAATGTTCTGAGCTATAAACAAATATAGACTATATACATTTTAATCCAGGTCTTTGAAAATGAATTTGATTGTTATGCTTTTTTTGTGAGAAAGAGGTTTTTCTTTTTTCAATTTTCTGTAACAGTATTCCTAGTTACTAATGAATTATTATTATTATTATTATTATTATTTTAATCATTATATAACATATTTAGCCATTTTTGTTTATCTTATTTTCTCGTGTAAATATATATATTTGTATGGTACTTGTGTACTTTCAGTGCTGGACTGTTATTGGTCCTAGGACTGTTGGCCACACTATAATACTATAATAAAGGAAATTGAAATTATTATTATTATTATTATTATTATTATTATTATTATTATTATTATTAGCACCGCGTCTTACTACCCATTCGGGTTATACGCACTTACGCTAATGTGTAATGGTAGGGTGATTGTGAGATGAAATGAAGGACCTACAGTTTAACGTGGAATCCGAACCACGGTGGAGACCTGGCATTCCTCACATTCACAAGTTGTGATTAATACACGTCTTGTCAGAGGTGAAGGAAGGGTTTGGTAATCAGATAAATCTTTGCCGGGACCGAGGATTGAACCCCGGTCGCCAGCATATAACTCTGACTGACACCTTACCCCTAGACCACCAGGTCACCGAAATTGAAATTTAAATTAGTATTATTATTATTATTATAATTATTGGTGTTGACTGACGTATCGGCGAAAAGAAGTTTTAAACTAAAATAATTTTACATACATACACACATACCCCACTCCCCTAAATTAAATTTCTGGATGGGCCCCTGAATATTAATATTCTCAAAATTAATCCTGCTGTAAGTACGAATAGGTATTTTTTGTCTGTAAGCAATTTTTATTGCACCCCGTCTTACTGCCCGTTTGGGTTATACGCTTAAGTACTCATTACTTTAATGGGATAGAGATTGGGAAGGTTTAACTTAGATGAAGTGAACCCACATTTTCATGGAGGGAGAGAGGAAAACAATTTTTGAAATACCACACCCAGTTAACCCGACCGAGATTCGAACTTTGATCTTCCCCGTCCTGGCAGTCTAGCTCTGTACGAAATAGTACGTTAGCTAACTACGCCACCAAGGCGGGTATAAGCATTTTCACCTCTTCTTACACAACAAAAGTTATACAAATAAGTTGTATCTAATCAAGGAAACACTGTCAATGCAAATTATGTATAAGCTAAACAGAGTCAAGCCTACTCTGTAACAACTTTTGACATACATCATACAAATATATCACAGGGAACATTTTCAATAGCTCAGGCTCAGGCTTGGAGGCAATAGTAATAATAAAGTGAAAGAGAAATAGGGTCAAGTCAAGGGTTTTACCTGAACAGGATACAAATGGGGTGAGGGAAGGGTGAGTAGCTGGGCTTACAAAAAAGATGGAAAAATAGATAATGCCAAAAAGTGGCTGAGGAGGAGAGGGACAGGTGGTTCAGATATCAGACCCATCTAGCGGGATACGGCTGAACTTTTTCAACAGTTTAGCCATTATTTAATTTAAAAATATCAAAATTTGTTTAAATCACTTTATTATAAATATTCAACGTGTAAGATAGAAAAAAATGTATATCATTATATATAACAATATGATAACTTCAAGGCTATATTCTTGTATTTAATGTTTGATTTAATTTTAATTTAATCAAAATTATGTCTTATTGTAACTAAGTAAATATTAACTTGTAACTTTTTTTTTATAAATATAGTTCATTTTAAATTTACAAGTTAAATAGAATGCAAAGAAAAAAAGCATGTTGTTATTATGTATTGTTTTTGAGAAAACGACTATACAACTGTATCATTCTTATATAGTAGGTGTCCATCCGAATATTAAGGGACACTCTAACCTATATATTTTTGAAATAGTTCTCAAATAACAATATATGTTTCGTAATTGAATTGATAACATAATTAATTTGTAAGGCCCAAGTTAATATTTATACAAAAAGTCTTTATAGGCAAATATACTGCATTATTTTGGCGCTTGCACGGGTGAGAGTATAGGGGAAAATGATATTTTCCCCAGTCCTTTCAAATTCATTTATATGTATTTATTTATAGGCGTCATTAATCCATAACACATAATACATAATGTATAATTGGCATGTTATAGTTTAATTTAAAATATAATTCTTACTAATAGGCTAACATCTTAAGTCAACAAACCTAATTGATTTGATGTGATTTCTATCAATAGGCTGGGCGTACCCACACTCGACCCTGCACTATCTGTGGGAAATCCCATGTACCAAGGTACCTAGGTTATAATACAGAGAGAAAGATGCTTACCCATTGATTGACACACAGAAATTCTATGAGCAAGACGGAGTACCAATTTTGAAGTAAAATGTATTTTCACATACTCTCCAGAGTTCTTTTACATGGCACAATCAATATGAGACCACAAGCTTTACAAGCAACAATTCGCACAATACCAAGTAGATATTAAATAAAAAAATTATGAATCAGGTTGTTTCTTTGCACTGGTTTCCACATTACCCTTGAGGTACAGTGTTCAATGCGTTCTACATTATTTTACATGACGAGTTCCCCTGTAGGCCTATAACCATGAATTTATATTTTATTGACATTGTGCCAGATAGCACTGTTTCGTAAATAAAACCTTCTAGTTTGTAAAATGGTTAAAGATAGTATTTCAAAATAATTACATATATCTAAGATGATGTTGCTTCAGCCTGCAATATCGAGCCATAAGTTGTGTTCTTACAGTCTCGCATGCATTGTGTGAAGCATGATACTACTTATATCTAGGATGATGTTGCTTCAGCCTGCAATATCGAGCCATAAGTTGTGTTCTTACAGTCTCGCATGCAATGAGTGAAGCACGGAACTACTTTTATCTAGGATGATGTTACTTCAGCCTGCAATATCGAGCAATAATTAGTGTTCTTACAGTCTCGCATGCAGTGTGTGAAGCACGGAACTACTTATATCTAGGATGATGTTGCTTCAGCCTGCAATATCGAGCCATAAGTTGTGTTCTTACAGTCTCGCATGCAGTGTATGAAGCACGGAACTACTTATATCTAGGATGATGTTGCTTCAGCCGGCAATATCGAGCCATAAGTTGTGTTCTTACAGTCTCGCATGCAGTGTGTGAAGCACGGAACTACTTATATCTAGGATGATGTTGCTTCAGCCTGCAATATCGAGCCATAAGTTGTGTTCTTATAGTCTCGCATGCAGTGTATGAAGCACGGAACTACTTATATCGAGGATGATGTTGCTTCAGCCGGCAATATCGAGCCATAAGTTGTGTTCTTACAGTCTCGCATGCAGTGTATGAAGCACGGAACTACTTATATCTAGGATGATGTTACTTCATCCTGCAATATCGAGCCATAAGTTGTGTTCTTACAGTCTCGCATGCAGTGTGTGAAGCATATAACTACTTATATCTAGGATGATGTTACTTCAGCCTGCAATATCGAGCCATAAGTTGTGTTCTTACAGTCTCGCATGCAGTGTGTGAAGCATATAACTACTTATATCTAGGATGATGTTACTTCAGCCTGCAATATCGAGCCATAAGTTGTGTTCTTACAGTCTCGCATGCAGTGTGTGAAGCATATAACTACTTATATCTAGGATGATGTTACTTCAGCCTGCAATATCGAGCCATAAGTTGTGTTCCTACAGTCTCGCATGCAGTGTGTGAAGCATATAACTACTTATATCTAGGATGATGTTACTTCAGCCTGCAATATCGAGCCATAAGTTGTGTTCTTACAGTCTCGCATGCAGTGTGTGAAGCATTTAACTACTTATATCTAGGATGATGTTGCTTCATCCTGCAATATCGAGCCATAAGTTGTGTTCTTACAGTCTCGCATGCATTGTGTGAAGCATGATACTACTTATATCTAGGATGATGTTGCTTCAGCCTGCAATATCGAGCCATAAGTTGTGTTCTTACAGTCTCGCATGCAATGAGTGAAGCACGGAACTACTTTTATCTAGGATGATGTTACTTCAGCCTGCAATATCGAGCAATAATTAGTGTTCTTACAGTCTCGCATGCAGTGTGTGAAGCACGGAACTACTTATATCTAGGATGATGTTGCTTCAGCCTGCAATATCGAGCCATAAGTTGTGTTCTTACAGTCTCGCATGCAGTGTATGAAGCACGGAACTACTTATATCTAGGATGATGTTGCTTCAGCCGGCAATATCGAGCCATAAGTTGTGTTCTTACAGTCTCGCATGCAGTGTGTGAAGCACGGAACTACTTATATCTAGGATGATGTTGCTTCAGCCTGCAATATCGAGCCATAAGTTGTGTTCTTATAGTCTCGCATGCAGTGTATGAAGCACGGAACTACTTATATCGAGGATGATGTTGCTTCAGCCGGCAATATCGAGCCATAAGTTGTGTTCTTACAGTCTCGCATGCAGTGTATGAAGCACGGAACTACTTATATCTAGGATGATGTTACTTCATCCTGCAATATCGAGCCATAAGTTGTGTTCTTACAGTCTCGCATGCAGTGTGTGAAGCATATAACTACTTATATCTAGGATGATGTTACTTCAGCCTGCAATATCGAGCCATAAGTTGTGTTCTTACAGTCTCGCATGCAGTGTGTGAAGCATATAACTACTTATATCTAGGATGATGTTACTTCAGCCTGCAATATCGAGCCATAAGTTGTGTTCCTACAGTCTCGCATGCAGTGTGTGAAGCATATAACTACTTATATCTAGGATGATGTTACTTCAGCCTGCAATATCGAGCCATAAGTTGTGTTCTTACAGTCTCGCATGCAGTGTGTGAAGCATTTAACTACTTATATCTAGGATGATGTTGCTTCATCCTGCAATATCGAGCCATAAGTTGTGTTCTTACAGTCTCGCATGCATTGTGTGAAGCATGATACTACTTATATCTAGGATAATGTTATTTCAGCCTGCAATATCGAGCCATAAATAGTGTTCTTACAGTCTCGCATGCAGTCTGTGAAGCATGATACTACTTATATCTAGGACAATGTTATTTCAGCCTGCAATATCGAGCCATAAATAGTGTTTTTACAGTCTCGCATGCAGTGTGTGAAGCATTTAACTACTTATATCTAGGATGATGTTACTTCAGCCTGCAATATCGAGCCATAATTGTGTTCTTACAGTCTCGCATGCAGTGTGTGAAGCATTTAACTACTTATATCTAGGATGATGTTGCTTCATCCTGCAATATCGAGCCATAAGTCGTGTTCTTACAGTCTCGCATGCATTGTGTGAAGCATGATACTACTTATATTCTAGGTAATTTACTTCAGCCTGCAATATCGAGCATAAATAGTGTTCTATTACCGTCTCGCATGCAGTCTGTGAAGCATGATACTACTTACATCTAGGATAATGTTACTTCAGCCTGCAATATCGAGCCATAAGATGTGTTCTTACAGTCTCGCATGCATTGTGTGAAGCATGATACTACTTATATCTAGGATGATGGTACTTCAGCCTGCAATATCGAGCCATAAGATGTGTTCTTACAGTCTCGCATGCAGTGTGTGAAGCATATAACTACTTACATCTAGGATAATGTTACTTCAGCCTGCAATATCGAGCCATAAGTAGTGTTCTTACAGTCTCGCATGCAGTGTGTGAAGCACGGAACTACTTATATCTAGGATGATGTTGCTTCAGCCTGCAATATCGAGCCATAAGTTGTGTTCTTACAGTCTCGCATGCATTGTGTGAAGCACGGAACTACTTATATCTAGGATGATGTTACTTCAGCCTGCAATATCGAGCCATAAGTAGTGTTCTTACAGTCTCGCATGCAGTGTGTGAAGCACGGAACTACTTATATCTAGGATAATGTTACTTCAGCTTGTAATATCGAGCCATAAGTTGTGTTCTTACAGTCTCGCATGCGGTGTGTGAAGTACGTAACTACTTATATCTAGGATGATGTTGCTTCAGCCTGCAATATCGAGACATAAGTTGTGTTCTTACAGTCTCGCATGCAGTGTGTGAAGCATGATACTACTTATATCTAGGATGATGTTACTTCAGCCTGCAATATCGAGCCATAAGTAGTGTTCTTACAGTCTCGCATGCAGTGTGTGAAGCATATAACTACTTATATCTAGGATGATGTTACTTCAGCCTGCAATATCGAGCCATAAGTAGTGTTCTTACAGTCTCGCATGCAGTATGTGAAGCATATAACTACTTATATCTAGGATAATGTTACTTCAGCTTGTAATATCGAGCCATAAGTTGTGTTCTTACAGTCTCGCATGCGGTGTGTGAAGTACGTAACTACTTATATCTAGGATGATGTTGCTTCAGCCTGCAATATCGAGACATAAGTTGTGTTCTTACAGTCTCGCATGCATTGTGTGAAGCATGATACTACTTATATCTAGGATGATGTTACTTCAGCCTGCAATATCGAGCCATAAGTAGTGTTCTTACAGTCTCGCATGCAGTGTGTGAAGCATATAACTACTTATATCTAGGATGATGTTACTTCAGCCTGCAATATCGAGCCATAAGTAGTGTTCTTACAGTCTCGCATGCAGTATGTGAAGCATATAACTACTTATATCTAGGATAATGTTACTTCAGCTTGTAATATCGAGCCATAAGTTGTGTTCTTACAGTCTCGCATGCGGTGTGTGAAGTACGTAACTACTTATATCTAGGATGATGTTGCTTCAGCCTGCAATATCGAGACATAAGTTGTGTTCTTACAGTCTCGCATGCATTGTGTGAAGCATGATACTACTTATATCTAGGATGATGTTACTTCAGCCTGCAATATCGAGCCATAAGTAGTGTTCTTACAGTCTCGCATGCAGTGTGTGAAGCATGATACTACTTATATCTAGGATGATGTTACTTCAGCCTGCAATATCGAGCCATAAGTTGTGTTCTTACAGTCTCGCATGCAGTGTGTGAAGCATGATACTACTTATATCTAGGATGATGTTACTTCAGCCTGCAATATCGAGCCATAAGTTGTGTTCTTACAGTCTCGCATGCATTGTGTGAAGCATGATACTACTTATATCTAGGATGATGTTACTTCAGCCTGCAATATCGAGCCATAAGTTGTGTTCTTACAGTCTCGCATGCAGTGTGTGAAGCACGGAACTACTTATATCTAGGATGATGTTGCTTCAGCCTGCAATATCGAGCCATAAGTTGTGTTCTTACAGTCTCGCATGCAGTGTGTGAAGCATATAACTACTTATATCTAGGATGATGTTACTTCAGCCTGCAATATCGAGCCATAGGTAGTGTTATTACAGTCTCGCATGCAGTGTGTGAAGCATATAACTACTTATATCTCGGATGATGTTACTTCAGCCTGCAATATCGAGCCATAAGTTGTGTTCTTACAGTCTCGCATTCAGTGTGTGAAGCACGGAACCACTTATATCTAGGATGATGTTGCTTCAGCCTGCAATATCGAGCCATAAGTTGTGTTCTTACAGTCTCGCATTCAGTGTGTGAAGCACGGAACTATTTATATCTAGAATGATGTTGCTTCAGCCTGTAATATCGACCCATAAGTTGTGTTCTTACAATCTCGCATGCAGTGTGTGAAGCACGGAACTACTTATATATAGGATGATGTTGCTTCAGCCTGCAATATCGAGCCATAAGTTGTGTTCTTACAGTCTTGCATGCATTGTGTGAAGCATGATACTACTTATATCTAGGATGATGTTACTTCAGCCTGCAATATCGAGCCATAAGTTGTGTTCTTACAGTCCCGCATGCAGTGTGTGAAGCACAGAAATACTTATATCTAGGATGATGTTGCTTCAGCCTGCAATATCGAGCCATAAGTTGTGTTCTTACAGTCTCGCATGCAGTTTGTGAAGCATATAACTACTTATATCTAGGATGATGTTGTTCAGCCTGCAATATCAAGCTAAAAGTTGTGTTCTTACAGTCTCGCATGCAGTGTGTGAAGCACGGAACTATTTTTATGTGAGATTATAAGGCTCTACAATCCACAATCATGAGCTATATATTCGACCAGATAAAACATTTTATTTACGAAACATGCTATTTCATAAATTTGATTGCTATACTAGTTTATTTATCGGGCTTTAAATGAGACATTGTCCATACTTTTAATATTTAAAGTTAACAATGTTTTGATTATATGCATTTTTATTTCTTTGTGGGGAAGCATTATATTGAACATATAGTGGTGATACACAAAATAAAACAAATTTGTCCTTCATTAGGAACGATTTCGATGACCTCGTTTTGGTGATAAACAAAACAGCACATACTTTTTTATTCAAGAACCGTCTTGTTGAGTTCATTTCAACAATACACAAAACACCTCAGAATCCTTCGTCGTCGGGACCCACCTTTATGACATCAGTTTATCGATACACAAGACACCAAAGTTTATTCGGTCTCTGTGACCACCTTTATGACTCAGTTTGTTGATACACAAAACAACACAGACTCTTTTGTCGTCAGTAACCATCTTTATGACTTCAGTTTGTTGATACACAAAACAACACAGACTCTTTCGTCGTCAGTAACCATCTTTATGACTTCAGTTTGTTGATACACAAAACAACACAGACTCTTTCGTCGTCAGTAACCATCTTTATGACTTCAGTTTGTTGATACACAAAACAACACAGACTCTTTCGTCGTCAGTAACCATCTTTATGACTTCAATTTGTTGATACACAAACAACACAGACTTTTTCATCGTCAGTAACCATCTTTATGACTTCAGTTTGTTGATACACAACACAACACAGACTCTTTCGTCGTCAGTAACCATCTTTAAGACTTCAGTTTGTTGATACACAAAACAACACAGACTCTTTCGTCGTCAGTACCATCTTTTGACTTCAGTTTGTTGATACACAAAACATCACAGACTCTTTCGTCGTCAGTAACCATCTTTATGACTTCAGTTTGTTGATACACAACACAACACAGACTCTTTCGTTGTAGAATTCAGGAACTATCTTTATGTTTTCAACTGTTGGTACACAATTTAACAATACAAATCTGTTCGTCTGAAACAATTTTGATGATTTTTAATCCTAATTTACATAACATAACTTACATAGGCTAACATTTTCTTGTGTGGCCATATACGAATTTTTGCTTTATGACACTATTTTATTTTATTTTATGATAGTGAAAATTTAAAAAACTTACTTAATAATGGCCAATTTAATATCCTTTCTTTGCTTGGTTGGATACATATCAACCAACTTTCTATCAATTTAAAAATAAAGATAAACTTATACCACTTTCAAAACCGAGTCACAGCAAACCTGTGGAAAGGAACATAATGGAAAGCGAAACTTTCAACTTTGTCGACTCTATTACTTATTTATATTGAAAAGTTTATAAACATATCTTATGTAAGATTCACATAAACAATATAACCAAAAAATGAGTTCCAATTGCAGTATCACTAAGTAGATATGTATCTTTATTGACTAATACAAACTTACTATATATTAAAATTTGGTACTCTCTAATCTAATTTACACGAAAAATGTTTGGGGCTTTGCAATCAAATCAAGACTAATATGTTTATTTACCTTTCAAAATAAAATATCTAGCTTATTATTTCAGTTGTATACTAGGAAAGTTTCAACTGTTTAAATGTGTAACTATTTGAACTTGATGCTCTTTAGATAAATTAATAATTTTTTGAATTGAGATATATATATTTATAAAATAAATACAAATAACCTAAAGAGTAAATTTTCAACCAGAATTAGTTAATTATAGCTACAATTCAAGAAGTGAAGGATAAATTAACACACAAGTCATTTAACACAGTAAATTATGAAACAAATTCTATCTCGAATAACGTGACTCAAATCTTTAATGAAATTCCTCGGGATATTTCATTAAACAAAGCTGACTAACTTCAAAAAGCAGTACAAGTCGTTTTTGAGCAAACATTGTTGTAAATTTCAAGCGAAATAAAATTAAAAATATAAAGTTTGGAGTATTTTTATCACCTCTTTCTACAATATTGCGAGACTAACAACTATAATTTACATTTCTGATAGTCACAGCTCTCTCTTTCACCAATCAGATAATTATAATAAATGTATAAGTATAGGTTCCCAGCGAAAGCTAGACTCAATCTTCCATATTATTTTATGTTTTTTATTTTACATTATTGTAAACTTTGTGTGTGTGTGTGTGTATCTGTGTATATCTATATATTTCACATTACTTGATTAATATATTCATTTTAGGATCTAGTTTAATATCTGAAAACATGAATTAATATTATCTGGAATATCACAACTGTTTGCCACCATTATAGTTTCTTTCTTGCTTATTATTATAACGGTTGATAATAATAAATGTAAACATGTCATCACCTTAAATTTCCATTTAATTTAAATAATTATTTTCACGACATGAAAAACCACATAGACTGGTCTTCCGTGAGGAATCGTCTTGATGACTGCAGTAGTCTAAATAACACCCAACCATTAGATAGTTATTGTAGTATCCGTACAACAGAACTAGCTCTCACAATAATTTGTATTTATTATATAGTAATTTGTATTTATTGGCTCACCTCTAGAAATACCCACATCATTAGCCAGACTCGAAATAAACCAGATCTCTGATGACTTCGATTCTTTAGTTAAAACAATTTCCCTGTCTTTTTTTCCTTACAAATGTATTTAATTTTGCATATTTTCCATTAACAAACTATAAATTTCATTTAAACAATGTTCTAAAGAAATAAAACCAAAAACACAAAAGCAAGACATTTTCTTTTTAACTTATTTCTTGTTTAGCTTTTGAGACTCTTGTTGCCAAGGATATTATAAATAATTTGTTGATATTTCAAAACGCATTCTTGCCAAGGAGATTGAAATGTAGTCTTTAAGGCTACGGCCATACTAGAAATCACAGTAAAGAGAATAGAAGGTTATGTTAATTGGAGAAATATATCTGATTGGTTGAACGTATGACGTCGCTAAGCACACAAGTCAGCCCATTACATACACAAACTTATGGAAAACAAATTAAGTTGTAAATCAGGTCCTATTTTAGACATTTAAATAATAATTTAACCTTTAAAATCCACACTAATGCCCAAATTATTTATGTAACTACTCAACCTAATTTTAAAAATATGTGTGTGAATCTGTTTTAACTAATGTGTAATGGATGACGTAAGCAAAGATTTAATCAAATTTGTACAAGTAGCGCTCACTACCATTCTATTCTCTTTACATTACCAGCAGTCAAAAGGCCGTGACCTTCATATTGGTTGATTGATAATACAATGTTCAAAAAATCTTGTAGATCATGCGATGCCCGAACAATTTCTCTCCAACTGTCTTGGTCCTGAGTCTATTCTATTCAATTCCAGCTACCCCCAAGTCCTCCAGTACCCATTCTCTCAACCTTTTCCAGTCCTGAGCTTGATAGCTCTCAATTACCCCCAGTACCACCAGTTCCTGCTCTATCTACCTCTCAGCTACCCCCAGTACCACCAGTTCCTGCTCTGTCTAGCTCTAAGCTACCCCCAGTACCACCAGTTCCTGCTCTGTCTAGCTTTCAGTTAACACCAGTACTACCAGTTCCTGGTCTATCTAGCTCTCAGCTACCCCCATACCACTAGTTCCTTCTCTATCTTGCTCTCATCTACTCCTAATACCAACCAGTTCCTGCTCTGTCTAGCTTTCAGTTAACCCCAGTACCACCAGTTCCTACTCTATACAATTTCTCCATTTGATCCCAGGTCTTCCCTAGGGGCGGATCTTTTGTGTAACATATCCTAACTACGTTAGCCATTCCTGCAGTCCCTTTGCTACAATCCCGCGAGCTCATTACAACCTACGGAGTTCTAGAATCCTGGGTTCTTCTTTTATAGGACATTCTTCTGTAAACTTCTTCGTGGTTCTTCTGTCTCACACTCACTTCATTTAATGTTTTTAGAATACTTATTTTTGTGATTTTTCTTTCAAATATTTCTATAAGGCTCTAGTAGTTTTTCCTTTGGCGTTGCGCCGAGGGCTCGTATTTGTCTCTAGCACTAAATTAATATTATTATAATGCGCCAACCATGAATCGATAGTTCAATAAAATTGTATTATGTTTAACATAGGTTATAAATAATGATATCTTAATTTTAATTAGTTAAAAAAAATGCGCCGTTAGAGAATTAAAATTTTTAGAACGATGAAGATTTTTATGACCAATACGAGAAATGGCCGTAAATCCCAAACCAACAGGCCACTTGTGGCAGAAACTGGTGATAACGCAAGTCTTCAGAAACTTAATATTAAGTAGAAGTTAAAAACCATACCTTGAGCCTCGGTTTACCTGAAATACATCTCAAGTCTCAGCTTGATTTGTTTATTGCTTTTGTATAGATTTGCAAAAGGAGTTACGCCGTCAAAGGAATTAAGCTTGCGATAAATATAAAACACATTTTAAATGCCAAGAAAGTTTTTCTAAGTGTATAATATGGTAAGTTTGAAATTGTATGTTTCTTGGTTTTGGAGCAACTCATTGGCTGATTATTCAATTTAAGAAGGCCGGCTCGCAATAAATGCTAAAATACAAACCTAGTGGTACACAGGTGGAAGGTCTACGCAAAGTTTCCAATTTATATTTTATTGTATTTTTTAGATAGATCAATCAGTGTTCACGTGTATAAGGCTGCAGGCTTGCAATCAATATAAAAAGGTTTTTTTAAACAAATCTTGAAAGTCGCACCTCAAAGGGTTCCTAAATTACTGAGGCCAAGATTTATTACGCTTTTAATTGTTAAAGATAAGCCTGAGGGGTACACCCTGACGTATGACTAGGTAAATATGTCGGGTTTTTTTATGTTTCTTAGTTCTTCTATATTTGCCTTGTTCGCTATTTGCTCGATTGGTTGAATATTTCTAGGAATTATTAAGTAACTGGCACTTTCTTCTTGGACAACTAGTTAGTTTGTTTTTAATATTTCTGGGGATTATTAAGTAGTAATCATAAGCGTTATAAGGTATTTCTTATGATCACTCAAATATTAATAATAATAATAATAATAATAATAATAATAATAATAATAATAATAAATAATAATAATAATAGCATACACATTCCTGCACCAGCTTAGAGCATACATTTATTTATGGACAACTTGGACAGCTTTGATAGGATGGATTCTCAACAGAATACACTTATAGCATTTATTTATCTCATACTACACTTTAATAAATAAAACTTTGCTTTAGGAGCATCACTAACAATACACTAATTGTATATCGTGTTAATAAAATCGCACATTAACAAATAGCTATAAATTTATATTATATAATAAGATCACAAATTAATAAACATTTAAGAATTTGTATTATTTAATTAAATATATACTTTCAGCCTTCTTATGTATATGGACAAGTGTATGACTGTATGATTATTATGGTAAGGCTATCTAGTGTAATAAAACATTAGTCTATAATAAATTACGATACTTATAATGTATACCTTATTTTTTTGCCTATATAACACTCACATAATTATTTAAATTTATTCTAAGTGTGTCTTACTATTTTTCGCACATTTTTGTTTGCGTGTTTTTATCAGTGTGTTTGCCTAAAGTTCTTAAAGAAGTTTTCAAATAGTTAATTTGAATAGTTTCTTTCAATAGCTATTTCCTAAGGTTGCAAGAAATACTTATAATTTCTTCTCATAGTGTCCTTAAAATTTAAAAAGCTACCTGATCAGGTTGCTAAACGGTCTATGGCACTACTCTCACAATAAAATAGATTGCCGATAACAGGGAGATCAAAGTTCAATCCCAGTTGGGTGTACTGAGATTTTTTATTTTTACTAAATAGTTTCACACGCTCTCTACACGCAAATGGAGCTACAGTTCCTTTAAATTCAATATAACTCATCACTAACCAAGTAGCGTAATTAGTACATAAGCGTATAATTCGAATGGGCAGTAAGACGTAGGTGCTATAAAAATTATAGGCCTATAGTTTATTATTATAGAGAGTTTTCTTTCGTTTCTATAGCCATATATTTACCAAAATTGTCACGTCGTTATTATAGATAGTATTTTAATATTTCTTAGTATAAATGCTCATAAGGCTATGAGGAAAAATGAATTATAATGGTTGTTGATACAATTTTACAGAAATTGATCCAAATAATTAATACAATTTTAAAGTAATGGTTGATATTACACGATTAAGTTTCTATAAAGTGCATTTGTACTGGCTGAAGATATTTCAGTAGTGAGATGTTAATATGGACGGTACAATATAATTATATTGTGAACAATAACTTTATTAACCTCGATTATAACAAACAGGTTACATTGTGTTCCATAGCAAGATGAGATAGTATTCATGCAACATGGCGGAAACAGATGCAGACAACGAAACAGGAAAACACAAAACATGAAAACTAGTTTCAGTTTATTTCCAGGACACAGACAGACAGATTTCACTGAAAATGGCGCGCAGTTTCACATGGATATTTACACTCATCATGGTAAATTGTTGTTTTAATACTAAATTATTTTTTTTGAGACAGTAGTAACTTTCTGGGATTTGAACTAATGTATTGTAAATAAGTGAAAACAATACGTTCCAATGAAGTGTTACAGAATTTTTTCAAACAAAGGAAAGCTAGCTGAATTAGAAAACCTTCTTTTTCCAATGTTCCTTTCTAGTGAACTTGGTGAGTATCGAATTTTAACTTCCAGCGTCAAAGTATTGTTCTGTAAGGAGGTTGACATATTTTCAAATAATATAATTATGGTTAGGGGAGTAATATTATAACTGCACAATACGTTGATATCATTTAGTTGGAATTAAAGCCGGTAACTTTGTTTTTAGTTTCCATATTGTTGAAATATGATATGAGGTACCAGGTTTGGATCCAAGTGTCATTTGAAACTATTTTAAATGAACAAAAAATATATAATATAAGTACTGGTACTCATTATAAGCTAATAAAATACAAACAAAAATATAAAAATCGTCTAATTTATCTAACTAAAACGTTAGGGTCTGAAATCGAATAAGAGTACAATTTTTGCAATGACGATCCAAATTAATATAATAAAATGTAATGTCTATAGTCCTAACTTATTTCAACTAAGTTTGATAAACAGCTATGTCTACTTTTAGGATCGTTGTTACTGTATGTATTAATATTTCACGCGTGTGTTTTCACATATTTAATGGTCTAAAGAAGTCCTAGAAATTAAAATATCTTTATAGCCATGTTTTAAGCTGTATACGTTTATATAGAACGTTATGACTCGTATTAAGATAAGTTTGAATATGCTAAAATAAATTTTCAAAGTTTAAGTCAATTTTAAAATTATAATTAGAATAAATTTTATAGTAAAATCTTGTACAGTATTGACTATAAATAAAATGTTGTACTTTGTACTTTGTGTAACCTTTATGGTACTAAATATTATCATTCAAATATTGTTCAAACTGTAGATGTGCAGTATAGTGGATATTATATAGTTGTAGAAAACAAATATTTATTTACACATGATTTTTATTTGTCTGAAAGCTGTATTTAATTTGGGAGCGTAGGAAACACAATTTGAAGGCAGTATTTTTGCTTTTATTTTTAAGATAATAAAAAAATTTCAATCAAAATAAATCAAACATTTCTCTAGTGGAAACTAGGATTATAATTTTTTTTTCACATAGTGACCTCCACATTTCTTGAATATCTTTGGGGTTTCCTGGAATTAAATTTAATACATTTATCTTATTTTAAAAATGTTTCTCATTTGATGCTGCTATGCTCATAAAAGATATTTAAGAATTGCTTAGGTGACCAGGCATATATAGAAGAAATTAAACTGTATGTTTAACTGAAGCAATATTTTATATATTTTGGATTAAAAATTATTTCATATAAAAATTGCAAAAAACATATGTAATTTTTTCTAATTATTTGATTTTTTACTCGAATTTTTAAAAAAAGTTTAACATGCCTTTATTATATCTATAAGCGTTTATGACAACTTTTCCAAGTAAAACTAAAAGCTTTGGTTTACATGTTTTAAAAAGGAAGCATAGATATGAACATTCGTTTATTAAAATAAAAACTCACAGGAAAACCAAATAAAGAGATAGGGCTGAATGAAAAAACTCATCACTTAAATGTAATTAGTTGTGTTTATTCATTAACTAAAACAATTCTGTACTCGTTATAATATCGACTGGTTCATAAATTTAATTACATGAGTTTTTGGTGTGTGTTTTTGTACTGAATCTTACAACCCACACCCACGCTTATGTACTAATTACGTTATGGGTTAAGGATGCAAAGTTTGACTTAAAATAAGGATACCCGCATTTGTATGGAGAGATAGAGTGGTATTCCATCTAGGAAATCTAACCTTAGTGCAACCGGCCTGTATCGAACCACGATCTCCCCGTCACAGCAATTTAGTCTTATGCAAGAGTGATGCCTTAGACCATGCGGCCACTGAAGCGGGTACGTATATTTTTAAACTGTATTTAGCTTTGTGTTCACCAACCATACCAACATAGATAATATTGTTTGCAAAATTTAATCTTAATCGTGGAAACTGAATGTGTATCTAAACATTATTTTTAAGGGATGAATATTTGAATTAAAATTAGTTCTAAATAATTTAAAATATTTTATTTTTATTTTTTCATATCAAGAGAATGTATTGTAATCATGAAAATGTTCGAAATCTAGATTATGATGAATCTCAACATTTTATGTGTGTCCAAACAAAAAAGGTAGATTATACAAATCTGTCTGTCTCCCCGTCTATCTGTCTGTCCATCTTCCCTATCCCCGTGTCTGGAACGGTTTAGTAGCCTTGTTTTTAAATATGGCATATATATTTTATAAGACAATACAGCGAATGTTTATTTTTATTTTTTACTATTTGCCATATATTATAAAAATAGTAGTGGGAATATAACATGATGGTTCTTCAAACAGAAATTTTATAGTTCTAACATTCAGAGAAAATAATCAAATTATGGTAAATTTTGGTTAAATTTGTGATACCTAAAAACCTGTCAAGCTAAGTAAATCCTTTGACCCACAGGGCTACTCAACTGTTAGAAGACTGGTTAGTGATTGAAGTCACGAACTGGTCAGTAACTGGTGGTTATGTCCTGTGACTCTTGGTAATTTATATTTACTCGCGTACTTTTGAGTCGTATTTGAGTAGCTATGTGAGCAAAATGTCTAGTTAAGGTATGTATAAATTAATATGCGTGGCAGGGCACGGGTTGGATGGCACTTATTAGATACTTTCAAATATATACTGGGTTTAAATTAGCAGATATACTTTTCCCATTACTCTTTAATCTAGTCTTAGAGTAATCTATTAGGATAATGCAAGAGAGTAGGGAAGGTTTGACACTAAACGGTACAATGTAGTTACTAGTGACGTGGATGGTTTGGCTTTGTTGGGGTTTGTCTCAAGCTGTTGCAAGAAATGCAGAACCTTTGAAAGGGGCTAGTAAAGAAATAGGTTTAGAAGTGAAGGGTGAAAAGACTAAGTATATTATCACACACAGAACATAGATCGGGGACGATAATTTATAGAGTACTGCGAACAACATATCATTTGACAAAGTTAATGAGTTTAAATATTTAGGAACAATCTCAACTAGTAATAATTATATTATATTTGAAATTAGAAAAAAGAACACAGTTGGAAAATGGATTACATTACTCGGTCAGTAAGTTGTTGTCATTTCGCCTGTTTTCAAGGAATGTAAAACTCAGAATATACTAAAGAATAATTTTAACGGTGTGGGTGTGAAACGTCGCTTTTTAACTTACATTTTGAAAACAAATTAAGGGTGTTCGAAAACAAGTTGCTTAGGAAGATATTTGGTCCACAAAGGGTTGAGGCTACTGGGTAATGTATGAAGTTACCTAATGATGAGTTACATTCACTTACTCATCAGAATACCTTATTAGGATAATCAAGTCTCGTAGATTACAGTGGGCAGGACATGCAGAGAGAATGTAAGATTCTTGAAGATTGTTCGGAATAATGATTGACAAAACCAATGAGGAAGATCAAGATCTAGATTAAAGGATAACATTAGAATGGACCTTAAAGAGATGGGGTGTAGTGAGGTGGACTGGATAGAACTAGCTCAAGATAGTGATAGGGTGTGATGAGTTGGACTGGATAGAACTAGCTCAAGGTATTGATAGGGTGTGATGAGTCGGACTGGATAGAACTAGCTCAAGGTAGTGATAGGGTGTGATGAGTCGGACTGGATAGAACTAGCTCAAGGTAGTGATAGGGTGTGATGAGTCGGACTGGATAGAACTAGCTCAAGGTAGCGATAGGGTGTGATGAGTCGGACTGGATAGAACTAGCTCAAGATAGTGATAGTGTCTGATGAGTTGGACTGGATAGAACTAGCTCAAGGTAGTGATAGGGTGTGATGAGTTGGACTGGATAGAACTAGCTCAAGGTAGTGATAGGGTGTGATGAGTCGCACTGGATAGAACTAACTCAAGGTAGTGATAGGGTGTGGAGAGTTGGACTGGATAGAACTAGCTCAAGGTAGTGATAGGGTCTGATGAGTCGGACGGGATAGAACTAGCTCAAGGTAGTGATAGGGTGTGATGAGTCGGACTGGATAGAACTAACTCAAGGTAGTGATAGGGTGTGATGAGTTGGACTGGATAGAACTAGCTCAAGGTAGTGATAGGGTGTGATGAGTCGGACGGGATAGAACTAGCTCAAGGTAGTGATAGGGTGTGATGAGTCGGACTGGATAGAACTAACTCAAGGTAGTGATAGGGTGTGATGAGTCGCACTGGATAGAACTAGCTCAAGATAGTGATAGGGTCTGATGAGTCGG
Organism: Timema cristinae; assembly: GCA_039000515.1. Taxonomy (NCBI): domain Eukaryota; kingdom Metazoa; phylum Arthropoda; class Insecta; order Phasmatodea; family Timematidae; genus Timema; species Timema cristinae. The sequence continues at coordinate 11,345,676 of JBCFYV010003508.1, read as the reverse complement.
ACTGGATAGAACTAGCTCAAGGTAGTGATAGGGTGTGATGAGTTGGACTGGATAGAACTAGCTCAAGATAGTGATAGGGTCTGATGAGTCGGACTGGATAGAACTAGCTCAAGGTAGTGATAGGGTGTGATGAGTCGGACGGGATAGAACTAGCTCAAGGTAGTGATAGGGTGTGATGAGTCGGACTGGATAGAACTAACTCAAGGTAGTGATAGGGTGTGATGAGTTGGACTGGATAGAACTAGCTCAAGGTAGTGATAGGGTCTGATGAGTCGGACGGGATAGAACTAGCTCAAGGTAGTGATAGGGTGTGATGAGTCGGACTGGATAGAACTAACTCAAGGTAGTGATAGGGTGTGATGAGTTGGACTGGATAGAACTAGCTCAAGATAGTGATAGGGTCTGATGAGTCGGACTGGATAGAACTAGCTCAAGGTAGTGATAGGGTGTGATGAGTCGGACTGGATAGAACTAGCTCAAGATAGTGATAGGGTCTGATGAGTCGGACTGGATAGAACTAGCTCAAGGTAGTGATAGGGTGTGATGAGTTGGACTGGATAGAACTAGCTCAAGGTAGTGATAGGGTGTGATGAGTCGGACTGGATAGAACTAGCTCAAGATAGTGATAGGGTCTGATGAGTCGGACTGGATAGAACTAGCTCAAGGTAGTGATAGGGTGTGATGAGTTGGACTGGATAGAACTAGCTCAAGATAGTGATAGGGTCTGATGAGTCGGACTGGATAGAACTAGCTCAAGGTAGTGATAGAGTGTGATGAGTCGGACTGGATAGAACTAGCTCAAGATAGTGATAGGGTCTGATGAGTTGGACTGGATAGAACTAGCTCAAGATAGTGATAGGGTCTGATGAGTCGGACTGGATAGAACTAGCTCAAGGTAGGTGTAGGTTGCACACTATTGTAAATGCGGCAATGAACTTTACAGATAATAAGGTCATATAGTAGCTAAGTAATTATCATTTTAAATATGTGTACATTACCTAAACATTTCACGGTTATCATATTATAATGAAATAGCACTCGTAATAAGACACGTTTTTAGATGGTAATACTGGCATTTAATTTAAATCGTAATTTACTAATGCTATATAATATTTATTGTTTTCGCCAAAACTTTGCTGTCGATTTTAACCAACCTGCGTTTTTCTTCAAAATAGTATGTAGTAATAAAACTGTTTTTAACTAAACTTATACCCACTGTGGTGGGTGCATGGTCTACGGCGCTACTCTCACAGTAGGGTATACTGCTGATGACGGGGAGCTCATGGTTTGATCCCGGTCAGATGTAATAAGGGTGATTTTTCTAAATAATTTACCACTCTCCCTCAACGCAAATGCAAGTGTAAATTCATCCCTCCTCATGCCTATCCCTCTAGCTTATTTATCACATAATCTTATAATCCAAATGGGTAGTAAAACTCTGTACAAAAAAAAAGTACAACCTATTTGATTTCTTAATGTATAGGGTATAGGTAGAGTACAGTAGATATGAATAAATAACGTTGTTACAGATGTTGGTGTACTCTGGTTCGCTGGTGTTCGTGGTAATGGTCGTGGCAGATCAAGAAAATACAACTAAACCCTATTTCTGTCTAAATCAAATATATCATAATCACACTGATTGCCAAAATAAAACAAACCAGACTAGCTAGATTTTAACATACGACAAACCAGCTGAATTTTAAGTTTGACCTATAATACTACAAACCATATATTTGAGTGTATTATAAAAGTTATGTTTGTAACTATAATAAAATAGCTTATTCATAATGTAATTATTTCATTTTATTAGTCGAAAGGAGAGGCTGTCTCAATATTTCTTATTTGTACAGTAGTGGGGTATTATTTTATGAAAGTTAATTATGTGTGTTTTAGAATTTAATGAGTAACTTCAAGCGATTATTAACTATAATTTGACCCAAAATTATTATATGAAGAAATAACATGAAAAAAATTCCAATAAAATAGTCTTCAAACTGTATTATTCTTTATTGTAAAAAGGGCAGATCCGCTGAAGGTGGCTCTTTGCAAATTCAGCTACAATTATCTCAAGTTCTACCTTCCTCATCTTCATCCTACTAAATTAATTGTAGTTTGGTATATTCCAGACAGGAACTAAGATAAAGTGGGAAAACCAGGAAAAAATTACAACCAAATTTAGAATCATATTTATATATATATATATATATATATATATATATATATATATATATATATATATATATATATGTGTGTGTGTGTGTGTTTTACAAATAAGAGAAAGTAGGGCATTTTGAAAATTGTATTATGAAATTATGGTCCTAAAATGTAAGTCATATTTTGGATGAAATTTGTAAAAAATTAAATAAAACTACACTAGAGTGTTTTAAAATCATTATTATAACTGCAATAAATATGTCAAAATTCCAAAAAAGAAATTTGTTAAATGGTCCATTTGTCTGTGGAAGAAAATCCTAACTATTTTAAGATAACTGCTTCAGAATAATATAACTCCAAATATTATTGCTTAGCAGACATGTTTTAGTTGCCCCAACAGAGCATGCCCCATGACCAGGCCATTTGACCCACTCTCTAGGGAATAGAAATGGGGAAAAAGATTGCGGGCCTTAGTCCCCCTTTTAAAAATGTGTATAGGAGAAAAATGTTAAAAGCATGTTATGAACAAAGTCAAGCTCATTTATTAGCGTGCCACAAATTAATATTGACTATAGCTCCGGCCCACTGTACCAATAACATAATAATGCCACACACCTCAACGTCTTGGAGCACTTCACAAGAACATACCACAATTAATAGTAAACAACACACCAGTCCATCTAGAAGTACGAATACGTTCTGAGGGTCAACATTAACGGTCCTACATCAAAGAAAGTGCTTACCATTGTTACATGTGTAGTGCCACGTGCCTAACTCCTATGCAGCCTGTTGTACACGTATGGTTGAACAACTTTGCTCTCCCTTTGCTGTACGCCGAAACTTTGACCACGATTTAATGGTATTAGCATAGTTTGCTGAATGTAAGTGTAGGTATTTTGTATTACTTTAGGTTCAAACAAGCTATAAGTGCAGTTTCGGCTATGGGTTTCTGAACATTATGTATATTCTATTATTCTCAGGGAAAAATATAAGTGTGTATGTGTATGTGCGTGTGTGTGCGTGTATGTGTGCATGAATCTGTTTGATGGTGTGAGTGAGTGTGGGTTTGTGTGTGTGTGGGAGTGAGTGTGTGTGTTTAATCAATTATTCTAGCGGTTTACAAGTTAGATTATAATCAAAATCGTTAGAGCCAATTTTTAGAAAATCAATTTTTTCTCTTTTTCCCCTTCGGTAAACTATCCTTAATTTTAGGGTTGGATATCCAATTTCAAATATACCTTAGGGCAAACCTATGAAAACCCTAGATACAAAGTTTTAGCCCGATCAGTAAAATATCTTAAGCTCTAGTACGAGGTACTGACAAACAGATAGACAGAGAGACGGAAATTTAAAAACCACTTTTTTTATTCGGGGAGTCATGAAACGTCAACATTCATCAAAATCTCGAGTTTGATTTTTATGACGATCACAATACCTTTTCTACCTAAAAGATAGCGAGTAAGTAAAAAGACGGAAAAAGGAAATAATTGATTTTTTCAAAATCAAAATTAGCTCTAACTTTTTATCATATATCCGCAACTATTTGAGATACTAAATAACTTGTAATTGCAAAATTGTAGTAATATTAAAGATAAAAAACTTTTATCGGAATTATATTTTTATAAAACCAACAGTTTCTGAGATATTGGCAGATATGTTAATACAATTTTGTGAGCTTTAGTTGTAAAGAGATACTACCTAAGTTTTAACGCAATAATTCTCTACTGCCTTAGAGTAAGATGTGAGTAAGTCTCTCAAAATGATATGTTTTCTTCTTTCAACCTCTTTGGGGAAATGTTTTTACAGTAATGATCTATATCTATCATTTTATATTAAATAGTCAATATTTACCAATTTTTTTGGTCAAAATTTATAAATGAGTAATATAATAGCAACGCAACAACCATAAGATTTGCGACCCCTAATAAAATGCCGAGAATTTTAAACATGAAGTCAACATTTTAATACGAAGTGTTGACCCTTGGGGACACAATATCGATATTTTTTATTGGCCCAAATAAAAAATAAAGACGTTAATTCTTTAAAAGTAAAATTATAAAATTTAAAACCGTGAGTCAAAAACTGTTTTTCGTATAGAGAGCGCAATTTGTTCTCGGGTTCACTAGTGTATTTTAGATTACGAATTTTAATTAAATATCTCCAATTTCTAAACAATAGAGCGAGAAAGTCCATGCGATGTTCCATACTATTTATTTTAATTTATTTTTCCTATAACGTAATAGAATTCTTGCGCATTCTCACAGCCATGCCTCAATTTGGGTTAAAAACGTGAGGTGGAGAAATGTAAAGATGACACCAGGATCTCATATTGACATTGAGAATTGAGATTATGCTCAACGGTGGCCTCCAGATTCCAAACAATCCTGATTGCTAATAGATCAAATTACGGACACGCTATCTTGCTATGCCATCCCACTCCTAATTTGATAATAGGGGTGGCCCACAGGGGCCTAGCAGTCGTACGTTCTTTCAGACTCGTTAGTCTTAATCTAACTATATTACATAGACAAGTATTTCTAGGTTAGGTTAGGTTAGGTTAGGTTATGCTAGAATAAGCTTGTTCAGGAGGAAAACCCTGTTGGCCAGTGGGTGCCCCCAGTAACCCCCTTCCATCCGTGACACCACCCTCACGTTGGAATTCCCACGAGTTTCTCTTTTACTTGTTTGCGATCTGGAAATTGGATATTTATGTGGCCATAACATTTTGGCTGTTTTCGCAATTCGGACGAATTTTGCCCTGTTCGCAATTTGGACCGTTCGCAATCAGGATACAACCGTGATCAACAGGGACAACTGTTCGTAAATTTTGAAAGGTGACATCTGTACATGGTAATCGAACACGGGACCCTTGGTATCACGTGCCAATGCCAATGCCAATGCTCTATCATTAAGCTATAAATGTATCTACCCATGACAACGGTAATTCTTCATTCTTATATACGGTCAAAGTCTGTGATGGACGTGTGTAAATCATCGTCTGTCTATTGAGCTATGGTTGATACCAGAGTGACCGGTGACATGGGAGTGACCTTATGCTGCCAATTACAATAACAATTATTATTGTACATTGAACAAATAGCGCTGAGAGCAATTAGCTGCAATGAACTAGCAATGTTGTAAAGATCGACATGCTCGGATACAGCCTTAAATTGTGAGTTTAGAATCACCCTAAAAATTGTACGAATTTTGAATAGCTCAGTGGTGAATTGACGCGTTAATCAGGGAACCCCGAGTTTGATTTCTGTTTCATTTTTCAACATTTACAAATATAATATCTTATTCGTCTCTATAAGTTCTAAAGATCATCTTGATCTTCCAAGCTTCACTGGTCGTGTACAGTGAATTATATATGGAAATTCTTTCTTCAAGGGTTGACTGTGATAAAATAAATTAGCGGTGTCTATTAACTGGATACAAAATGTTATTTTGATTATTGTAAATAAAAGTTGAGTATTTTGCTAATGTATTCGTTAAGATTCCAGAAATTAAGTAGGAATTCTTGATATTTCTCTGACATTCCCAGGTTTCCCAGGTCACTGAACTCCGTGAGTGAATAACTGCCTCGTACTCAAGCAGATAAAGAGGCTGTATAACAACATTTCCGAAGTTGTGAATCTCAATGTTAAGGTAGAATTAAATGTGCGAGAGAATCAGTGACTTGGAGCAATCAGAAACCTTTAATGACCTCTTATGGAAGCTTCTATTTTCAGTGGCATGGCGTGACTCAGAGATCAGAGCTTGTTGCGGCAGAAGGGAGCACGAGTCATTTTACAGGTCTTATAGCATTACTTTTTTTTGCTAAAATATATCCAATATTTATCTTTTATCAACATAGAGTTTAGTTTTCTCGACTTGTTAATATCAACAGATCTTGAATATCTGTCAAGGATGTCCTGGAATTTTGTCAACACTTTTTATACAAAAGAAAAAGTGTTGACAAAATTCCTGAACACCCTTGACCGATATTCAAGATCTGTTAATCTTAGCATGTGCAGAAAACTAAACTCTATGTTGCTACTTGAGAAATATTTAATTTATTTTAGCCAAAATTATCAATTCTATAAAAATTGTAGAAATACTTTCGCTCCCTTCAGGAGCACCTTTTAAACAGTACCTGTCAATTGTTTCATTCACTCATAAGAACATTCATTTCTCGAGTATAAACAAAAATACATTCTTAGTTGAAGTAAATAAAGCAGAGTCGGTTGAATGGAGATCAAGAGAGCACGAACATATCTAAATACAGTTTTAAAAAGCTCTGATTATACTTTCAAACATTCACAACACGACACTGTTTTTACCCTCTATAGTGTTTCACTACCCATTTAGGCCATCCGCTTAATATGCGGGTAGAAAAATATTATTTAAGCTAATGGGGTTAGTATGAGTAGGCTATGTTCTAGAGGAAATGTACTCAAAATATAATGCACAGAGAAGAAATAAAAACTTTTAGTTCATCTTCTGAGATTAGTACCCCAATCTCCCAATACCAGGCCAAATTTATCAGGTGGTGATGTCATTACTAAGAATACATTTGAATTATGTTTGGGATTGTTGGCGATAGAACATAGGAAAATAAGCCAAGACTCTGTTATCTAAGACGTATTACTTAATCTATGGCATTAGGAACTAGAAAGTTCAATGCCACACTTACAATAGTTCTCCACCAATCCACATCTTGAGCTAATTCTACCCAGTCTACCTAATTATACCCTACCCCTATCTTGATCTAGTTTTATTCAGTCCACCTCATTACACACTATATCTATCTTGAGCTAGTTCTATCCAGTCCACCTCATTACACACTATATATATCTTGAGCTAGTTCTATCCAGTCCACCTCATTACACACTATATCTATCTTGAGCTAGTTCTATCCAGTCCACCTCATTACACACTATATCTATCTTGAGCTAGTTCTATCCAGTCCACCTCATTACACACTATATCTATCTTGAGCTAGTTCTATCCAGTCCACCTCATTACACACTATATCTATCTTGAGCTAGTTCTATCCAGTCCACCTCATTACACACTATATCTATCTTGAGCTAGTTCTATCCAGTCCACCTCATTACACACTATATCTATCTTGAGCTAGTTCTATCCAGTCCACCTCATTACACACTATATCTATCTTGAGCTAGTTCTATCCAGTCCACCTCATTACACACTATATCTATCTTGAGCTAGTTCTATCCAGTCCACCTCATTACACACTATATCTATCTTGAGCTAGTTCTATCTAGTCCACCTCATTACACACTATATATATCTTGAGCTAGTTCTATCCAGTCCACCTCATTACACACTATATCTATCTTAAGCTAGTTCTATCCAGTCCACCTCATTACACACTATATCTATCTTGAGCTAGTTCTATCCAGTCCACCTCATTACACACTATATCTATCTTGAGCTAGTTCTATCCAGTCCACCTCATTACACACTATATCTATCTTGAGCTAGTTCTATCCAGTCCACCTCATTACACACTATATCTATCTTGAGCTAGTTCTATCCAGTCCACCTCATTACACACTATATCTATCTTGAGCTAGTTCTTTCCAGTCCACCTCATTACACACTATATCTATCTTGAGCTAGTTCTATCCAGTCCACCTCATTACACACTATATCTATCTTGAGCTAGTTCTATCCAGTCCACCTCATTACACCCTATCCTTATCTTGAGATAGTTTTATCCTGTCCACCTCATTACACCCTATCTCTATCTTTAACTAGCTATACCAAGTCCACCTCATTACACCCTATCCTTATTTTGAGCTTGTTCTATCCAGTCCACCTCATTACACACTATATCTATCTTGAGCTAGTTTTATCGAGTTCACCTTATTACACACTATATTTATCTTGAACTAGTTACATTCAGTCCCCTTCTTATCAAACTATCTCTCTCAGGTCCATTCTAATGATATCCTCCCATTTTCGCTTAGGTCTTCCCAATAGTCTCTTCCCATATGGTTTGCCAGTCAATATCCTGAACAAGGTTGTAGATTCTTCCAATCGCAATGCATGTCCTGCCAACTGTAATCTACGACACTTGACTATCCTAACAATGTCTTGTGACGAGTACAGGGTATGTAACTCTTTATTATGTAACCTCCTCCACTCCCCAGTACCCTCATCTATTTATGAACCAAATATTTTACTAAGTACCTTGTTTTCTAAAACCCTAAATTGGTTTTCGTCATGTAAAGCAATAGACCACGTTTTACACCCATAGGTGACCTGGTGGTCAAGGGTTGTAAAGTGTCGGACTTCTGTGCTGGGGGTCCAGGTCTCAATCTTCGATCCCAGCACAGATCTATCGGATTGCCAAACTCTTCCTTCACCTCTGACAAGAAGTGTATTAATCACAACTTGTGAATCTTTAGAATGCCAGGCCTCCACCGTGGTTTGGATCCCACGTTAAACTGTAGGTCCTCCATTTTATCTCACAATCACCCTAGCGTAAGTGCGTATAAACCGAACGGGTAGTAAGACGTTGTGCTAATAATAAAAATAATAATGTACGCCCATGGAGAACAACCGGTTAAAGTAATTTTGTATATTCTGAGTTTTACATTCCTTAACAGCAGAAGGGATGGGATATAAGAAGTATCGCTCTGAAACCTGTACTTGAACTAGTAGGGGTTAGAATTTATTGCAGGCTGGTAGAGACGAGATTTCTGAGAGGTATAAGGAGAAATAGGATAAAGGATGAAAAAACTAGGGATGGATTAAAGGTTCCTACCATTTGAAGTGTCACTGGAGAGGAAAAAGTTGCAGTGTTTAGGGCTTGTGATGAGAATGAAGGAGAACAGAATGCTTATAAATCTTTACAGAGTAAAGAGAAGGGTATAAGGCATATTGGAAGACCACGGACGAGATGGATGGACCAAGGGCCAAAGGGCACGACAGCTAAATGAAAGAATTTGAGGTGCGTGGCTGAGGGAGAAGCTTGAATAGATTGACAGGAATGGAAGAGGTTGTGCCAGACGATCTGCAGATAGGGGAACGTCCAGTGACGATGATGATGATTATGATTATGATGATTAATATCCCTGGATTTTACAAAATATTAATTATAATATAGTGAATATAAGAGCAGCCATTTATACAAACGTTATATTAAATAACAATTAGTAATTAATAGAAATATGCACTATATAAAATAAATCTAAAACAACAAATATATAACTAAAATAATCCCACTATTAAATGCTTATGCTTAGAATAAACTTGTAGTATTCGACAAATAATCATACGTAGGCCTACGTTAATTCATCATGAATGTACATTACTATTAAACTAAGTGTTATACCTTTAACGCTGAAAAAGAAAAAAGTAGCAGTCGTACTTTGATTACATTATGGTTAGATTAACTGATGGTTTCTAATTTACTAACGAAGATCTCGACCAGAATTGCTATTGTTTTCCAACCCTGGTAACTAATACTCTGTCACTAAGCTTTTCCTTTTATATTTTTCTCTCCCTATTCAACCAACATGCAATCTTGAAGGAAAGGAAGTATTTAAAATAGGGATGTATGATCTTAGATCGATATTTTTGAAAATAGATTCTTTGCCTTCAATAAATTATTTTTGGATCGATTTAAAGGTCTCGATCTGATTCACGTATCGATTTTCTTTCTAGCAATTTCAAAAAGATCGAATCGAAAGATCAAAATAAATTAAAACTTTGAATCGATTCAGGGAAATTTAATTTTGTTGGCTTTAGAAAAAAAAAATCGTTGACTATTAGTTCTAGGAAAATTTCGAACCAAGTCTTGTATTTCGGTTTTCTTATTAGTTATCATTTGTCTTGAGTCAGTAAAGTGAAGAGAATAATCCACTGATCTGCTCTTTTCACGTCTAGGTTATGTAAATGATCACATCACGTTTTTATTATGTAATATATTTATGTTGACGTGTGGGCCAACAAGTCAATTGTTTGGAAGCATTTCGTAAAACCTCACTTTCCCAATGAATTTTTAGTAGTTATAGAAAACTTACACTTCCAATCTACTACTTCTACACTTCCACTAAGCTGGGATTCCCAAGTTTTGAGACACACCCTCCCACAAAAGGTGTGAGATTTCCTCAAGATGGATGCCAACAAGTGTATTTAATTTTAATACAATAACTGGATCTATAAAAACTAATTCAAACAAATAAGTTGTACTGATTTCACAGTTCCTATTTAAATCCCTGCCCTTTGTGGTTACCACAAAGATAATTGACTTATCTTCCAAAGGTATTTATTAAGTCATACATTTTTGCTGCCTCCTCCCCTCTCTCTCAATACATTTTGAAGCCCCCACCCCTCCCCTCGATACATTATGACGCCTCCCCCCCTCCCCTTGATATATTTTTACTTCCCCCTCTCAATGATACATCATACACCCACCCCTCCCCCGGTGTAAATTTTTAGGTGCACAACTTTTGGTTAGTGTATTCAGATAAAGCAAACTTTATTTACATGAATCGTTAGATCGGTATTTGGAAGATCAATTCAATGCACTCGATCTTTTGCCTGAATCGATACTACGTCTCTTGATCTAGATCGATTAAAAGTCCATGAATCAAACACCCATAATTTAATATATTCATGCAACCCTCCCTTAGTCGTACCCTCTAACTGGGTGCTAAATAGTTATGATATATAACTAATAGTTTAGGGGAGTTCACGTATTAATTAAGAATCCTAGGGGGGTAAGGGGGTTCGAGCTTTGCTCGGTTTTGCTGACGGGGGGAGGGGTGGGTACGTAAGAATGAGAGAGCCGGGCAAGAGTAGCTCAGTGACCCGGTCACCCCAAATGGACACATAATAAATAAAAGTGTCTAAACGTGGATCCAAGAAGCCTGGTTATCAGGTTAACAAATTTTTAGAGATTTATAACCATAGTAATGCCATGTCTTCACTAATAATACAATACTTATCATTTAAATTAAATATAAATTAATTTTTTCGTATATTTTATAACTTTTATTAAAAATTCTACCTGTTTAGTACAGCACCTTTAAATTCATTTAAGGCAGTGTTTTTTGTGAATATTTCGAATAATTTATTTACACCTTTAAGTTAATAATTACCAGAAATTTATAAATTGAATGTAATATTATGGTTATTTCTGTGAACAAATTTAAAAAAAAAAAGTCAACAAATATAAGACTAACGTAAGCAAAATGTGATGGGGAGGGGTCAGGTATATGATGGTTTTTAATTACAAAGAGGGGTAGGGGGTCTAAAATAGCCAAAAATGTGTTTACGTAATAATTGAACGTTCTTTTAAATATAAACCAACCCCAGAACTTTATGTTCATTTGCTATCGTCTTCTACGAGTGTATAGTCAATGAGCTAAGAGGGTTAAGCTGACACCAAGGTGTAAGATATACGAGTCTCACTACTCTTTAGTTCATATAATCAGACATTAAAGCCAAAAAGCACTAGTATCTTAGCATATTAGCACGCGCGGAATTCAAATATCAGAGAGACGTTTGAACCACATAGCTTTAATTGTATTGTTTGAATTAATATGTAGAACAGAGGTAAAACTAATTTAAAAAAATCTTAATCTAATAAACACGTCAAATACAATAATTATGTTTGCTAATAGGTGAAAAACATTTAAAGTCTCTTTGTAATACTAAATATGTATTTTATTAACATTAAATAGCTCTGTACAGTTGGGGAAATTATACACACTGTATTATATCCAAATTGTAGAAATATTATTATAAATAAATTATCAATAAAGTGGAGCGGGCCGTAACGCATGAACATGATTTTCCCACTGTTCATTATGAGCTCTGGAGTCAATTTTGAAAACCTCCATCATACATTTTAAAATAAAATTCCCATCATAGCCCTTCGCATCATGGCCTAGGAGGGTGATGTCCTTAAATTTTGTTGCTTTGATTTGCTCTATAAATCCAAAAAATTGGGCCACTGTGGTATCACCCTTGAATATGCGAGTCCTATCGCCCCCGCATTCGGTGAAATGATGGTCATTTACATCGATATGAATGCAGGCATTACAACACAGAGGCTAGGCTAGTTGGCCTCACCTTGAAGAAGCGTTTCTTGTCTGCATTCAAAATCATAGAACACAAACATGAAATTGCTCTTTTCCAGTGACGGCTTGGATGGGGCTTGCTTTATATAGATGAATTTACCAAAAGGACGATATGTATCGCATACTCTACAAAAAGTCTAATAACACCTGTGTGAATAATTTGATCTTTCCAAACTGAAAAATTGCCCACAGACCTCACAAACCTTTTTTACATCGCAGACCGATATGTGACCTGTGCAAAAACCGGGACGTTTATGGTTATCAAAACATGTCTAGTTTGTGAACCAACGCCCACAGTCTTTACAGGTCGCAGATCGACCTCCACCACCAACCGCTTTTGCGTACCAATTTTTGCACGTGGATTCGCATTTGTGCTTGTTCTTATCGTTGAACTGTACACGGCACTTGCAGCAAAAGTACCCGCACTTAAATGCGGTGGTCTAAGATGTTATGACATCAAAATATTTTGTATTATCGTCGTGAAAATACAAAGCAAGGTAGCCCTTAAAAGAATGTTCGGGGAGATTATATTCTCATTAGGACCTGCCTCCCCCAACGCTCCCTGAACACTGTGATTTTGTTTTCGGAGAGGTATGCTTGAAAGTGTTTCAGCTTGGTGAACCCACCATCTTTCAAAAGAGTCACATGGGCATCACGGAATATTTCCTCTGCTTTGAGTTTTTGAATAGGACGACACATTTTGATTTGTTTAACGGTGTTCACGTCCATGCACCCTGGCTATCTTTAATGTCACATATAGATTTAGCAACGCACTATGCACGGGCAAGACAAAGTGTATTGCCACCATTTTGAATCGTAATGATCCCTTTGTTTTTACGGCTATATGTGCTAGTGGGAGAGAGTTTATTACATCTATCATTACACCTCCCGCGTGGCTCTTTAAAGTGGTGTATTTTGATATACAGGAGGAACGAAGCATTGCTTGAAGCACTTATTCTAAATTAGAGAACAAAGTCTGCGCGTCAAACTGATCTACCTGACTAAATAAGACTAGTACAGGTCTTGACTAGGAATCTGTGTTGATTAATAGTATACCAAGTTACGGTTGTTGTGACATCAGACGACCCCCACTGAGGAGGGGTATGAAACTCACTGACCTCACAAAGAGAGGGGTATGACAAAGTGAGGGGACAGGGGTGAAGGGAAAGGCAGTCCAACAGAGTCTTGCGAGAGGGAGCAGTTAGAGTAACTTAGTTCGTTCTGTGCCGTGGCGATGTAAGGAGGGTGGGGATTGAAGGAAAATTGAAAGTGGTCTTACGGCCATGATATGCTGTCAGCTGCTCCGTGGTCACACTTTTCACTAAGCGGCCGTCGGGAAATGTTCGTGCTCCGTGCCGATGCCACGCCGATGCCGTGGACTGCACGCCAATAAATAAATAAATAAATAACTCCCAATCCTACCCAGACATAACAAAAACCAATGAATAATAACCATGAGAACAGATAAAAAAGCAATGAGCATACATAAATTACCAAAGAGCACAAATAAAAAAACATATTAGACAAGAATAAACAAGTTTGTAACACTGGAAAGGGGATCAAGGGGAGGGGAGAGGGAAAACCAACAGCCAATCAGAGAGTGAAGGAGCGTGGTCACGTGATTCGAATTCAACCTACCACAGAGCTGTTCCCAAAGGTCCACCTAGTTAGTCTTGTTTTCCTCCCTTATTTGCCAGTCTACCAGCTCTGAGTGTCAGAAACGACCCTGAGAGAAGGTAAGTGACTTGTTAATACCTAAGAGTACCGATCTGTAGTCACAGACCATGACCTCTTTTTGTGAAAGTTTATATTGGTTGTGGAGGGTAAATGAAGTTGGGATAAGGAGTTGTGAAGTGAAGAGCGTGTTGTGTTGTGGAGTATCTATATAGAGCCCTGGTACACTGTGATGGAAAACACAAGCGTAGTCAGGCCCTATGTGTAGGATTGTGTGTGTAAGTTCTAGAAGGGCTGTAAGAGAAAGTAAACAAGATTAATTTATGCACTGGGCGAAGGATGAATAAGTGAATGTGGGTTTATGAGATGATTGTTGGGTGGGGGATTACTGCAGTCTAGGTTTTTTGTAAAGCCTAGGTTCTCGGGGGTTATACTGTCCTAAGTTTCTTATTATCTGGTTCTCCAGCAGGAGGTTTTTTTCGTAGAAACTAGCGTCTCGTATCAGGAATATGTCCCTTAGGGTCTTGGAGCCCGTCTCCGCGTGGATGCGCGCATTGCTTGTTCTGGTGTTCACCCCAAGAATGCTCGGAGAACCCTGTTCTGGAGCACTTAGAGCTGATTTATCAAGGTGGGTGAGGCATAGCTCCACGCCTCGCAAGCATACACGAGTACCGGGAGGACTAAGGCTCTGTATAGTAGCAACTTTGTTTGGATGTTAAGGGTTGGGACTTGAACAGCGAGTAGTTCCGGATATAAATCCCCATCGCCTTTTTCTTGGTCTTCTTCACGTGAGCTTCCCAGTTTAGGCGGGAGTCGATAGTGACGCCCAGGTACATGAGTTCCCTCGAGTAGGGGATAGGCTCACCCAGAACCCTGAAACGGTCTTGTGGTTGAGACCTCCTTTTTGTGATGTTGATGGCTGTAGATTTGGCGGATTTACTTTTATCCTCCACTTGGTTAGCCAGTCACCGAACCGGTCCAGATATCTCTGCATGTGGTTGTATGCATATTTGATGTTCTTGTGTGATGTGTAGAACAGCGTATCGTCGACAAAAAGTCTTACCCTACTTTCGGGTCTGTAGGGACGTCGGTGACATACACGCTGTACAAGAAGGGTGAGATTGCGGACCCCTGTGGGACTCCTGCTTTGATGTTGTGTGTTGACGATTTCTCGCCTTCCATTGTGATCTAAAACTGCGTCCTCGTAGGAAGTTCTTTATTACGTGTATATATGGTTAGGGAAGTTGAAAGTTATCAACTTCCGAAGGAGGCCAGCGTGCCAAACCTTGTCAAAGGCCTTTTCTACGTCCATGAGGACCGCAAGTGTCGATTCCTTCTTGTTGAAGTTCCCCGTGGTTTCTTCTGGTTATAGGGTGAACCGTGGAGTGGTGGCTCCGGAAACCAAACTGTGTGTCTGGGAGTACATGTTGTTGGAGAGCGAAGAGTTTCAATCTCTCAAGTAAGATCTTTTCATAGATCTTACCGAGGCTGCTGAGGAGACTGATTGGCCTTCGGTTTTGCGGGAATTTGGCGTCTTTTCCCGGTTTCGGGATGGTAATCACATCCGCCAGTTTCCAACATGCCGGAAAGTATCCCCACCTCAATGCGGCTGAGAAAATGGCCGTCAAGATGGTGATGACTACAGCGGGGGCGTGGCAGATCATTTCATTGGAGATCCTGTCCACTCCCGGAGCTTTCTTCTTCCTCAGCTTTTTAATTACTTGTAGCACTTCCAGTCTGGACACCGGGGGTGGTGGCAATTCGAAAGGGTCTTCGAAAAACTGTTTCACCTCTTCCTTGACTGTTGCCGAGAATTCATCGTCCTGGGGTTCGGTGTTTGGTGTAAACTGGTCCTCCAGCGACTCCGCAATCGCTTCTGCCTTGTCCTTGGCTGAGTACGTCCATGCCCTGTCGTCCGTGGATTGCTGGTGTTCTGATTTTTTTGGCACCCCCTTTCAGTTGCTTCGTGACCTTCCATATATCGACCCCCCCGTTGATTGTTTCTGAGATGTACTCGTTCCAGTGGCTAATTTTGAGTTGTTTCACTCTACGGCGAACTAGAGCCCTGAATCTGTTGTATATCGCCCGATGTCTTGAGAGTGATATGCTTGCCAGTCACGTCTAGCTTCCCACTTCTGGGCTATTAGTAGGTTGAGGTCGGGGTGTTCCCTCTTGAGGTGGATTATTGGCGCCTCGTACTTCGTTGTTGCACGATGGGTTTCCAGGAGTGTCGACGTCAGGAGGGTGATAGAATGGTCCACCTCTTCAGTAGACTCTACCTTCCAAGCTTGAGGTATATCTCTTTCCAAGGAGGCCTGGTATTTGGGCCAATCTGTAATTGGGGTATTCCTCTTAAGGAAGGAGTTTCGGTGGTTGGTTTTTAGTGGTAGCTTGCAGAAAACCGGATCATGATCCGAGTCCAATTCGTTAAGGGTGTGCAACTCTTCTGGGTGCTGGTTGAGATCTGTGAGAATGACATCAAGCACGTCCGGGAGATTTCTATAGTTGGAGGGGTAGTATGTCGGTTCCTCCGGCGCTAATACCGTGTAGTTATTATGGTCCGAGTTTTCTGCCAGGATGCGGCCAGCTTGATTTGATGTGCGGCTGTGCCAGTTCGTGTGCTTACAGTTCAAGTCACCCGCGGCGAAGAATTCTCCCCTTGCTGTCAGCGAGATTAGATCCTGGGCCGAAAAGGGGACTGAAGGGCTCCTGTATACTGCGCTGAACATTATTTCCCTCCGTGGTACGGGAACTATCACTGTGGTGGTTTCTATGTCCCCGTACCTGGTACGACAGTGTGGTAATGGTTTATGTTACTCTTGATTATTACAGCCGTCCCCCCGCCTATTCCTGTAGGCCTATCTGTCCTGTATGTATCGTAACCTCGAAAGCTCAGACGCTTAGTTTGCGTTAATCGGGTCTCGCAAATGAGAGCTATATCAACTCCTTATGTTTGTAACAACAGTTCCAGCTCGTGGGCCTGTTGGAGGATTCCGTTTGCGTTCCAGTACATCAAGTTTAAGTAGTCGTCTTGGTGACGTGCATGGTTAGTTGTCATCGCTGTAGCATTTAGTTACGGCTTCTAACAAAATTAGGGCCTTTGTGGTCTTGTCCGGGGCATTCCTCAGCCTACTGGTGAATTTTTTGAGGTGTGCAAGTATTCCAGTGAAATTTATTTCTTTGAGAATTTGGAAGAGGGTCCTTAGGTCTGAAGTGTCGTTTGGATTTGTGTCGGTTTTGGTGGGCTCTTTGGGGAGGTTTACTACGGCTGCAGCGTAGGTCCTCTGATTGGCCGCGGGAGAGTGCATTGTGGTTGATTCTGTGATTGGCCTAAGTCTCTGTGAGATCAGACTAGGTGTAGCAGTTACCGCCCCTGGTTTTTGCCCCCCTTGTGAAGTGTTTGATACCTGCTTGTCACGTTTTTCTATATCTCTAAGATGAGCGGGACAGTTCTTGTAATTTGCCGCATACTCCCCTTTACAGTTGACGCAGCGTGCCGGGGTGGTCCTGTCCTTCTTCGCGCAATCGGTGGTCAGGTGTTCCCCTAGGCACTTGACGCACCTAGGCGATTGTGCACAATAGTTCTTAGAGTGTCCGAACCGCTGGCAGCGGTGGCACTGGAGTATGATGTTTGGAGAATTTCGGTATTCCTCTACCTTTATAATTGTGTGATTAATGGCCCTGACTTTGTATATATCTGTTTTTGACTGTGGTTTCACCAGGGTGACCACAGATATGGGGAGTGGCCTCGGTTCCACTGATTGTGGGGTGGTTTTTGTATAGAGTTGCCTCACATTCGTGGGCTTGAACCCCATTTCGACTAGCTCAGAGGTTATAGCCTCGCAGGGCATGGTGGAGGGAAGGCCCTTAATTACTACCTTGTATGGCCTGTCCCTCTGCAGCATGTACGTAAAGTGCTCGAGGTTCGCTTCCCTCAAGAGTTTTTGGAGTGTATTGTAGTCCCCCAGGGAGCTCGTAATTATTTTTATTCCCTGCGCCGTGCAGTAGAGTTTGAATTCAGCCTTCATGTTTGACTTCAGAAGTTTGATGACGTTGTTATATTCCGCCAAGTTAGGAACTAATATCGGCGGAGTCTTTACCTTTTTAGTCGTTTGTGTGTCGTCTTGGTTAGTGGGGTCTTCCGGCTCCATAGCGGTGATCTGTTGGGCTGTGGTGTCCTGCTCATTTGCTATTGGAGTGAATTTGTTAGTAACTTTTATTATTCTTTGGTGCCGGGAGGTCAACTCCTTGTTTGATCCTGTATTTACGTTTCAGCGTAGAGACTGGTTCAAAGGTTAGTGATTGTTTTTTTCCGGTTACCTTTATCGTTCTCTGGGTGGCCAGGTTGTTGGGAGTCTATTGTGCCTGGTCTCGTGGGTTGTGCGTCCGTGCTCCCATCTTGCGACACCTCTGACTTGGTGTTGTCGTCCTCCTCCTCGGTCACGTCTACTTCGGATTCTGTAGACATTTTGCGATTTTGGTTGATAATATATGAACTTTCACGCGCCTTAAGCGTCCGACCGGCCGGCACACCGTTCACTAGCCGTTCACCGCACACGCGAAAATTATATTAGGTTTTTAGCCCTAAATAGGCCTAAGATTTTAACGTTTATTTTCAATGAAGTTTATGAAAATATCTAAACGGTATAAGCACAATGTCGGGCTTAGAGCCCTGTAGCACTGGGCGTAACACTTCCCTAATACACTCGCTGGGGCCTTGAAGAGGCCATCGAAGCACTTTTGACGCGGTACGATGATCCCTGTTGGCGCGATCCCTGCTTAAGCTCTAAGGGGGCCAAATTGATCCTCGTCCAGTGAAGTCAACCTTCTAACTGTCGTCTCGTCCCGTCTCGTCCCGTCAGTCTTGTTTTAATCACCATAAACTGCTTATATAATGGCAATACGAATGTGACTAAGATCTTGCTAAAGAGAATCATTCAACCCAGTGGGTATTTAGGATGTTATGGTATCAGCACATCCCACCCAAATACTGGGCTGCTACAATCAGCTAAGTCAGATTTGTGTAACCAAAAGGAACACAAGCAGTATGTATTATTTTAAATACTTAAATGTCTATAAGTTTATATTTTGCAACTTCCTAATGCCATTCTAATAGATGAATAAAGTAAATATAAAGCTATAAGCCCAACGAGTTCTGTGACCACACTCGAAGCACAACATGACCCCAAATAGGGTTGCGATCCCTTGGTTTGAAATTTCTGTAGTAGAGTTGGAGGATGATAGGTACTAGTCTTATTTACTATCTTACGTCATTTGAGCGAATTCGTATTTTACTCCTATAAGGTGATATTTTGAATATTTTGTCTTAACATTAAGACCAGTCAACGATATAAGGACATTTAGAAATGAAAAGGAATATATATTTACCCGCCTCGGTGGCGTAGTTGACTAACGCGCTAGTCGTGTTGAGCTCGACTGTTGAGGACGGGGAGATTGAAGTTCGAGTCTCGGTTGGGTGAACTGGGAGTGGTTTTTCCTAAATGGTTTTCCACTCCCCCTCCAAGCAAATGTGGGTTCACTTCCTCTAATTCAACCTTCCCAATTCCTAGTCCATTAGCGTAATTAGTACTTAAAGCGTATAACCCGAACGGGTAGTAAGACGCGGTGCTAAATAATAATAATAATAATAATAATAATAATAATAATAATAATAGATATTTCTTACCTAGGCATACAACTGAAAAAAAGTATTTTAAAAAGCCTAAATAATTGCGTAAACTCGCCCCCTCATATTTCCGCCCCTTCATCCCCCCCCCACACACACACACACACAATGTACCGAGCTAGATTTGATCAAACACAATTATTTATTGAATAACCAAGTAAATTTAAATTCTTTAAAAACCTTGAGCACTCAATTATTAGGTGTAGTTTATAATATGTACCTATTTTACTAATTCACTCCTTTTTTGGTCATCTTTATTATTTTATCTACTCACCATATAAGCTAAAACTATCAAATTAAAACGTAGAAGTTCAAACTTCTTAACAATATTTGAATTGAGTACGTGCTAATATGTTAAGATACTAGCTGTTTGATCACTGGAACTAGAACTTTTACAAGCTGTGTGTAAGGAGATTCATAGGGGTGGCTTGCGCTGATAACGAAGATTAAATATTAACACATATCACACATGTGTATCAGTGACGTTTAATGGAGGTAAGGGATGAAATGCTTTCCTATCAAGGAGTTTGGGATTAACTTATCAATGAAGAAGGGAATAAAGAAATTAAGGAGGAGATAAAGTCTAAAAACAAGTATTATAATAACATTCAAACCGATACACAGTTAATGTGAAGAGCATCTCTTTCTCAACTCGACCGGCCGAACAGCTGTCCACGCTCCTTTTCGCGTCATTCGTTTGTTTCCGGGCTTCTCCGGCCGTCATCGTGGAAAGGGGAGTGGCTATTGTCCAATTGAGTACAGCCTGAGTTTAACGCTAGTTAAGTTTCGTGATTGACTTAAATTTATAGATAAAATTATATTTGTAAGAAGCTTTTTTTGCCATATTTAAGAGCCCTACACATACATTATGTGTGACATATAATGAACAATGTACCGTAATTGTCACGCACGTACAGTAAGATTATTTTATTTTGTAAGAATATTGACGCTTGCTCTATTCTCCGAGTGAAGCGGTTTGGTTCCTTGCGTACAGTAGTAGAATGACACGAGCTTCCATAAATTCAACCTTAGGGCCAGTTTCATAGTCAAATTTAGTACGCCTCAAGTGCGGCGCTACACTAAGTTAATGACGATACCTACCTAAACCAGAATGGAATGGGCCAGTTTCCTATGAGATAATGGCCCATTCCATTTGAGTTTAGGTAGGTGTCGTCTTGTATTTAGTGTAGCGCCGCACTTGAGGCGTACTAAATTTGACTATGAAACTGGGCCTTAGAATAGGAATTCTGGCCATGTCATAAGTATTATGAAGTGTAGCTTTTCATACAGGTCCTTTAATAAAAATAAATAATGATGAAACATAGAGAGCCACTACACTTTAAGCAGCTTATCGACAAAATATAAAACTTTCATATGACATTCAATACATAGCGATATGAAAGTGTTGAGGGGTTATCGAGCTGTCATGTGTGGCAATGTATAATGTTAACCTCACAATTTAATGAGATATGGAAAAAGTCCTGATAAAATTCAGTGATATGAATAACACTCACAAAGGAATTAAAGGGCATTATTTAAAATAACAGTACTAATTAATTGTTTATAATTATAAATATAAAGTTCATCAGAGATTTTATGTTATTCAATTTATATAGGTCTGCGTAACCTCCCTCCCCTCCTTGCACAAAATAATGTCAACTGTGTAAAAAAATAAACAAAAGGAAGAAACGGTGAAAGCATCCAATTAAATTAGGGTCCATTGTACTGTATCCTTATTGCCTCCCTTTGTGAGCACACGCCACTGATGTGTATGAACACACACACACACACACGTTCACAAACACATGTGACCCATCAACAAGTCTGTCTCGTGAAAAGAACGTTTTAATTGTACGAATAGCATCGTTCTGTGCTATTTTAAATAAGTTGGGTTCAAAGAACTTTTACATCTCTAAGTATAGAACTTTGAGGTGTGTGAGTAAGACTGTAAATGTCGGTCAACTATTTTTAAATCCTCCCAGGTATGACGTCAAGAGTATATTGTCATGGAGACAACTTCCGAAATTGTTTTCATCACCAACAAGTTGTCAAGATCATCAGATGGCTCAGTGCCCGGAGTGCTGGTTAAAAGCGGTATCACATTATTTCACCTATTTCATCATTATACTAGCTGACCGTTTAGGCGTTTCTCCAAATTTATAAATTATTTATATTATGAAATAAATAAATTGTATTTCTCTTTATATTTATAGCTAGAGTAAACAAACTCAGCTATGCTATCATGGTGGAATAGAAGCAAAGAGCTAAGCGTAGAATTTTTGTAATTTGTATAACAAACCCCATTATTGTCAGAAATAAATAAGATATTGTGTCAATATATATATATATATTTATTTATTTATTTATTTTTATTATCTAATTATCATCCCTAACAGTGGCGACCGTTTGGTTGGAATATCTCGATAAATGACTTACACCGTGGAGTTTTTGTTTATCTAAAATAGACTAAAATCAACAGAAGTTCTTACATATTTTTCATAAAGCTAGTGATAGTTAATGATAAAATGTCCTGATCAAACTACGAGGATTAAAAATGGTATGCGTAGAAGATTCAACAAACATATCTACTGAATTAATATTTAATTTATTTTGGACAAACAATGATTTTGTCATAAAAACCTTAACTCGCGTTTCGATCCATTAGACATTGATTGGTCAGTCTCCCATAACCAGTCACCCTCCTTACATAAGATATTGATTGGTCAGTCTACTATAACCGGTCACCCTCCTTACATCAGACATTGATTGGTCAGTTTACCATAACCGGTCACCCTCCTTACATCAGACATTGATTGGTTAGTCTCCCATAATCGTTTACTCTCCTTACATCAGACATTGATTGGTTAGTCTACCATAACCGGTCACCCTCCTTACATCAGACATTGATTGGTCAGTCTCCCATAACCGGTCACCCTCATTACATCAGACATTGATTGGTCAGTCTTCCATAACCGGTTACTCTCCTTATACATGAATTGATTGGGTAAAGCGGGAATATGGATTACGTTAATATTATACAGATAATATTGACATTATCCAAAATACATTAATAATCTCAAGTGAAAGTTTATTGAATAATGTTATTTGGATAATATTATCATAAAATTTTCCACCCGCACTTGGAAAATGTAGTTATGTGGTTGAGGTTATGTTAGTTAGGTTAGGATAGGTTATGTTATGCTAGGCTAGGTTAGGAGAGTTTAGGCTAGCTTTGGTTAGCTTAAACTAGGTTAGCTTAGGTTAGTGGAAAATAAATCATTAAAACAAGACATTTCGAATGTTAATGCATTACCACGATCCAATTGCAGGTTCAGATCAAAATAACGTTTCAAAATATAAACCAAACTGAACATTCTTGGTTTTACAAATAGTAATCAACGTTATCCAAGTATTGCTTGCTAGTGTCTAGATTATCTGATTAAGGTCGAAATTAGATAAACTACTTTATATCTATCCCATTATCCACCAAGCTTGAATAATGTTGACATTTCCCAACTAATCTCGACATTGTACAGATTTCCCAAAAATACCCGTAGTATAAACCCTGCGAACAGATATTTTAGGGCTGGATCTATTTCACACGAGACTTAAGATGTTTTGCTCGCCAAAATAGTGATATAACGAGATTTCAATAGTTTTTATCATGTTATTTTGTTGTTGGCAAACTATTTACTCTTTTGACTTGCATCTCGTGTTCCAAAAGAAGTATGGTAGGTGATAATATCTCATGTAGCAGTGAAATATCAACCCTCTATCAATTTGCACTGACAGGTAGAGTGAGCCTTCTCACACTTTCACAAGATATGCTGGATTCATCCTATTATTATTACTATTATTATTACTATTATTATTATTATTATTATTATTAGCACCGCGTCTTACTACCCGTTCGGGTTATACGCACTTACGCTAATGTGTAATGGTAGGGTGATTGTGAGATGAAATAAAGGACCTACAGTTTAACGTGGGTTCCGAACCACGGTGGCGGCCTGGCATTCCCCACATTCACAAGATATCTTGTCAGAGTTGAAGGAAGGGTTTGGTAATCTGATAAATCTGTGCCGGGACCGAGGTTTGAACCCCGGCCGCCAGCATAGAAGTCTGACACCTTACCCCTAGACCACCAGGTCACCCTGGATTCATCTTGTAATCAAAGAAAGACTAATACTTTTCATAGTAAAAAGATTATATTTATTGCTGTATTTATGGAGGTTTTACTAATATAACTTTGGAAAATGAACAAATATGTAATATACTATTTATACAGCAGTGGAATTATTAGAGAAAATACTCCAAAATAATTATTTTGGAATAATAGTTGGTTAATCAAGAGTGTGAAAATGGTTACCCAACAAAAATACAAATGATTGAAAATAAAACAAAAAACTTGAAACCTCTTATAAGGGAATAATACATAATGACTGATTACTTTCTATTAATATTCTCATCATACGATTAAATTAGTATTGGTGGGAATGTCTGTCATTCACGAAACATTTTTTTAAATCTTTGGATTTAATTATTTGTTAAGGTGTCATTTCAACACCTATTTAAATAAGATCTAACTAAACCTAATATAAATGAAAAACCATAATAACTGAATAAGAACCTAAATAAAAGACTAACATTCAAGCACGCTAACAGTAGTTTAGATTTACAGACAACAATAATACAGGATTTGAAAGAAACCTTGTTAGTAAGCCCCCTTTCACACCATACAAAATTGTGCTGAAGGCTTAGTACCAAACAGTTAGCTAGAACATTATTTGCAGGACTAGTGCACTCAATATTAAAGCAAGTCATGAGCAGTTATTTAATCCTTACAAATATTCCCTTCGCCCCGTTCCCAAACCACGCTAGTACTAATTACACCTGGGTTTATTTCAACACTACATCGCTTGCTGTTAAGATAGTGTGATGATATATATAGAGTACTCTATACCAGGAAGAAAGTCGTACAATATAAATACTACCATCTTGATCTGATGAGTAATTTTTTAGTTAAATTTATCTGATTACCAAACCCTTCCTTCACCTCTGACAAGACATCTTGTGAATGTGGGGAAAGCCAGGCCTCCACCGTGGTTCGGATTCCACGTTAAACTGTAGTTCCTTCATTTCATCTCACAATCACTCTACCATTCACATTAGTGTAAGTGCGTATAACCCGAATGGGTAGTAAGACGCGGTGCTAATAATAATAATAATAATAGTTAAATTGGAAACAAATCAACAAAGAGATAGACAAAAATTACAAAAATGGGCTACTTGGTTTCCTTATAATTTATACTTCCCAGTAAAAGTATTAACTCCACCCAAATTTGAGTGTACAGACTGACATTAGAGTTGTATTATATATATATGTTATCAGAAAGTTAATTATCCACGTTGGTGTTAAGGCGTTAAACTTGAAATAGTCTGGGCTCACGGTGACGGGGAGATAGTAGTTCAAATCTTATCCTAGTGTACTGGGGAGAACTTTTCATAAGTATTTTATGAATGTAGATTTTTCTTTATCTTTGATGCACATTTAGTTCATTTTTATATTAGTTACTAGCTTTTGCCCTCAGCGTCGCTTGGATTAATATCAGTTTTAAAAAGAGATTAATTAAAACAACTTTTTAATACCAGTTTTTTTTAATTTACCGTACAGAAAAGAAATCACGCAATGTATTATTTAGAGATTACCATGATTAAAACTTTGGAGCAGATAAATTATTATTATTATTATTATTATTATTATTATTATTATTATTATTATTATTATTATTATTATTATTATTATTAGCACCACTTCTTACTACCCATTCGGGTTATACTCACTTATGCTAATGTGTAATGGTAGGGTGATTGTGAGATGAAATGAAGGACCTACAGTTTAACGTGGAATCCGAACCACGGTGGAGGCCTGGCATTCCCCACATTCACAAGATGTCTTGTCATAGGTGAAAGAAGGGTTTGGTAATCAGATAAATCTGCGCCGGGACCGAGGATTGAACCCCGGCTGCCAGCACAGAAGTCTGACACCTTACCCCTAGACCGCCAGGTCACCCAGGAGCAGATACAAGATGTATATTCAGACACTAAAAATTCAATGTAGTATATTTCTGTTTTAAGATCAGACACAGAGAATATTTGTAATAGTTGAAGGAAATAAAGTGACAAAATTTAAGGCGAGGCCTCTTTGTAAACGACATTAGTGGTCATATTATCAGGAGTTACAGGTTTCTGTTAGAACTATCATGAAAATACACCACTCTAAAATACAGTTGTTGATTTTATCATCTGATTCATTTTTGAAGTCACAATAACTTTCTCCTGGAACCAAGAAATAAGTTTGTTTTTCTGAAAAAGAATATTGTGAATAATAAAATGAACTAGGTCTTAGATATATTGACCACGACGCATACCTGGGAGTTGTTCAATGACCTTCGTGCTCTGCCAAGTGTCAGTAGTGACCTCGTAGGCTCTAGTGACGCTCGGAATGGTAGAGTTGTCAGAGGTCTGAGAACAATATGGTGACGCTTCCTATGAGCACATTGTTGCTTCTGAGATTTCATTCAGTTCTAAGTATATCTTCAATTGACTTATTCGACATTATACTCTCGTCCCATAATATAAGAGATACATTTTGCAGTATTTTTTTTTTATATAAAAGGTGACCTGGCGGTCTAGGGTAAGGTGTCGAACTTCTGTGCTGGGGCCCGGGGTTCAATCCTCGGTCCCGGCACAGATTTATCTGATTACCAAACCCTTCCTTCACCTCTGACAAGACATCTTGTGAATGTGGGGAATGCCAGGCCTCCACCGTGGTTCGGATTCCACGTTAAACTGTAGGTCCTTCATTTCATCTCACAATCACCCTACCATTACACATTAGCGTAAGTGCGTATAACCCGAACGGGTAGTAAGACGCGGTGCTAATAATAATAATAATAAAATAATAATTTATATGAAACTTTACCTCAATATGTTGCACACGGCAATTTAATCATTAGAAAAATGAAAATATAATTTAAATGTCTCATAGATTGTTCTGCTCCCTTTTAACAAAGTAGCGTCTATAGCCGATGAAGCCACTGCAAAGACAACACATTGCTCAAATCTGAGCTTATCTAAAAATAATAAATAAAATATAAAAGTATTTCCTTACCTCCGGACTTATCTTAAGAGAACACTTTCCCTCCCGGATCTTAAACTCTTATATAACCCAATACTTGTATGTCTACAGTAAGCTCTTATGTGTTTATTAGAGGTGTGTTTATATTCAAAGTTTGTAATAGAAATGCCGGTTTTTGTTGTCTTTATTAAATAAATCCGTATGAATTTTCGGGTAGAAGACATAAGTCCATCACGGTCTTTTTAGAGAGAGACATTAAATTTGGTGGGTTTAATATAATCTGCATTAGAAATATCTTAATGGATGTCCAAATTGCATACTGGTTGCTGTGTTCTGACTCTATGTTCAATATCTTCCAACATGCTTTCCCTGTCGACGAGCCAAAGTGTGAGATAACCCCTCACATGAAAAATATTAATATGATGGAGTATTTGAGTGACACACATTTCTTAATTTTACAAGCATTATATGATATTTTAAATATATAGCCACCTAACAGCTATAAAAAGTATTGTGATCGTAAAAAAAATTGAACTAGTGATTTGGATGAATGTAGACATTTCATGACTCCCTGAATCCGAAAAGGTTTGTTTTTTTATGGCCGTTTGTCTATCTGTACCTTTGAGTAGAACCTAAGCTATTTTACCGATCGGGCTAAGACTTGGTATCTAAGGTTTTAATAAGGTTGTTCCGAGGGACTTTTGGAATTAGATATATAACTCTGAAATTAAGGGTAGTTTACCGAAGGGTGAAAAGAGAAGAAAAACTCAATTTACTCAAAATCGGCTCTTACTATTTTGATTAAATTTCATTTCTAAGCTTTGATAAATATTATAAACAAAATGTCTACTCTCAATATTTCGTCGTGTGATATTAAGGGTTCTGGTC
>JBCFYV010003508.1:11248030-11313030 GCA_039000515.1 Timema cristinae | reverse complement strand
CCCATATGATAATAACAATAATAGTAAATGCAAGTATTCAATTGTTTTGTGACGAAACAAGACAAAAAAACTTGAGATTACCTTTAAGCTTAGATAATGTGATAAACAGTCAAGCTATACAAGTAGTAGGAATAGAGTTTCACAGGCGTTGCTGCAAGTAGAAAGCAAATTTGAAAGATTTCCTTAAAAGTTTTTAACATTAAGTTGTGCTAAAGTGTTATATATAAATCACGTACGGTAGAGAGTTAAGTTCTAATGTATAATCCTCTAACAAACTTTACTTCGAACTCCCCATCTTACTGTCTACATCAGGACAATCGAATGTATTTTCGAGTCATACATTTAATATGATTTTAGTTATTCTAATTAGAGGTATTCAGTTCCTAGCATCACGTCTTACTACCCGTTCGAGTTATACGCTAATATTTTTAGATATAAGAAAAGGGTTATATTTTTAAGAAGTAGAATCGTAAACCTTTTTTTGAGAAAATCACACCCCAGTACACGCGACCTAGATTTGAACCTTGATCCTTCTCACTCTTACTCTACGTAAATGCAGGCTCACTTCCTCTACACAGACGATTCAGACCTGAATTAAACACACATTAGCTTCAATGTTTGTATATCATGGCTTCATGAACAGCTGACTAGACGTCCCTGTTTTGTTTTTATAGCTGTCTCAGAGCCGCTCGAAGAGATCATAGAGCAAGTTGACCCGGAATGAAGAAGATAATACTGAGGGGAGAGTAGGGCCTTTTTAGAGCATAGTGCACCCGAACATGACAGAACCACCGACAAAACGTTTGCGTTTATCACCTCCTATAATTGTATCTCGGCAAACTAATGGGAATAGGGTGTATACTCTCACAGATCTAGACGCTAATGAACGACTTTTAATTAGATACTTGAAACATTACGTTGCACTTCGTGAAGGGAAGTTGTATAACGCTTACATTGAGCATATACCTGGCCAGATTAAGACCTCGAGTCTACTGATATCTGACCATGACAATATAGACGTACAGATCCAAAGACTTTTGACCTTATCACGAAACTTAGGTACGGGATTTACTCAGTTTAGGCTTTACCTGGAGCCGCTAGGACTATCCATTAAACTTATTGAACAAGCATACGCTCGACGTATAAAGACATACTCAATCAGTAACGAGTTACCCTACAAGGATGTCGTACAGTTTCTCGTTGCGTGTGGAGATATTTATGTAAAAACTGTAGAAAAAGAATCAAACGCGAACGGCCCTATAAAGGTAAATTGTAGCCTCATTTGCGAGTTTAAGCATCCTACTGATGATAGAATTGAAAAGGGTTATTTCAATTCTTCTCTATACGATATATTTAACACACTAAACTTAGAAGAGAAATATGAGAATAACGTGGTCTTCCCACTCCTTGCTCAGATTGAGGTCTTTGTTTCTAGAGACTCAGGGTGGATGTACAACGGTACGTTGGAAATGAGAGTAAATTTCTCGAAAAACTCGGCTTTCAGGATCGGTGCCCACGTTCAAATCCCTGAAACTATTGCCAGACGTAGAGCGCTGATAAATGTTCAAGCTGAAGAAGGACTTTGCTTCCCAGTATCCGTATTGGCGTGCCTCTTTGAGCCGACAGGGTTAGCTCAGCGTTTATCGTCTTATCCTAATTTTCGTGACGTGCTGAATCTAGATGGGATCCCACTTCCGTTCGAAATGAGATATATTGAACGCTTCGAAAGGCTTAACGATATATCTGTTAATGTGTACACTGCAAAACGCGAAGGTAGTGATTCTTATGTGGACACTGCAGACAACTCTAAAAAGATAGTGATCGTTCCCGTACATGTCAGTGCTAAAGAGTGTGCTAGACATGTTCATTTATTCATGATAAAAGTACATGGGACGGAAAATTATCATTTCAGTGCAATCAAAAATCTGTCACGATTAATAAACTCTCAACTAGCACCCTTGTCTGACACAAGACGTAGGTATTTTTGTGATCGTTGTTTGAGCTCTTTTCCGACTGAAAATAAACTTGTAAAACATAAAGAAACGTGTAAAAAATTTGGAGCGGTAAGGAGTACTTTCCCTCAAGGGGAAAATAAATTCCTGGCGTTCTCACAGTATAAACAACAGGAGAAAACAGGATTTATCGTGTACGCTGAATTGGAGAGTTTACTCGTGCCTATAGAAACGTGTGATCCTGACACGAAATTTTCCTATACTGAGAATGTACAGAATCATGTAGCCTAATCTGTAGGCATGTACACTAAATGCATTTTTAATGATAATCTCTCAGAGTACTGACACTTCACGGGAAAAGATTGTACAGATCAATTTGTTGAAGCTCTCGTAGATACGGCAAAGCGCGTACTAGATTATTATAGTACTGTAGTTCCAATGACGCCGCTAACACCTGCTCAAAGAGATGCTCACAATACGGCTACACATTGTCATATTTGTGAAAAACCCTACGCGAATGATGATATCCGCGTTATGGATCATTGTCACTTGACGGGACTTTACCGTGGTAGCAGTCACGCAGGGTGTAATATTAATTACAAGAACCCCAGTCATCTGAGCGTGGTTATTCATAACGCACGTTGCTACGATAATTTTTTCCTTCTCGAATCACTTGTTGAACGTAGAGAAACTGATCCGTTCACAGGGGAGAGCGTTATTGTCAATCCAGGGAAAGTTAAGGTTATTGGCGAGACAATGGGAAGATTCAAAGTAATCATGAAGTATATTCGGCACGGGTTTCGAGCGATCACAATTAAAATTATAGATAGTTTCAGCTTTCTATGTACCTCCCTAGAGAAATGCGTATCTTACCTCGAACCTGAGCAGCTTAAAATCACTCGTAAGTGTCATCCTGATGATGAACGTTTCAAACTAGTTGCTCGTAAAGGGGTGTTCCCCTATGACTATATAGATTCATTTGAGCGGCTGAACGAGACTCAGTTACCGAGCAAAGATAAATTTTATAACGCGCTCACGGATACTCATATCTCTCAGGAAGACTATGTTCACGCCTGTGAGGTTTGGCGGCTATTCGAATGTAAGAATCTTTGGGATTACTCGAACCTCTACCTTCATACCGACGTAACACTACTAGCTGACGTCTTTGAGAACTTTCGTGATCTTTGTATGAAAACGTATAGGCTCGATCCCGGATGGTCTCTTACGGCTCCCAGTCTAGCGTACCAGGCTCTATTGAGAATAACCCAGGTACGGCTCGAATTAATAGATGACGTAGATATGCATCAATTCATTGAGGGAGCTATTCGAGGAGGGATATGTTTCGTAGCTAATCGTCATTCTGTAGCTAATAATCGTTATATGAGTTCATTTGATCGTTCCAAACCAGAGTCTTACCTCGTTTATCTAGACGTGAATGGACTCTATTCATTTAGCATGTTGAGCTCATTACCCTATGGAGGGTTCAGATGGCTTGAAGATGATGAAATTGAACGCTTGAACGTGCTAAACGTGGAGGACGATGCGGATACAGGTTATATCTTGCAGGTAGATCTTGAATATCCACAAAATGTACATGACGCTCATTCTGACTTGCCGTTCTGTCCTGAGAAAGGGATTCCACCCGTAGGGAAACACGAGAAATTGTTAACGACTCTAGCTGATAAGACTAGGTACGTCATTCACTATCGTCATCTAAAGTTATGTTTAGTGAATGGGTTGAAACTGACAAGAGTCCACCGTGTTCTCAGTTTCAAACAATCTCCGTGGATGGCCCCGTATATTAAGCTGAACGCGGAAATGAGGAGCAAAGCGAGCAATCAGTTTGAAAACATGTTTTTCAAATTGATGAACAACGCCGCATTCGGCCGTCTTATATCTAACAAGAGGGCCTACCGTACGGTAAAAATAACTACCAGGTGGGAAGGTAAATTTGGGGCTGGTAACCTTATAGCCAGTCCAAACTTTAAAAACCGTATGATTGTATCAGAAAACCTGGTTATCATTGAGATGGAACCGCAGGAGATTTACTTTGATATGCCAATTTACGCAGGATTCGCCATTTTGGAAATCTCTAAAGTAGTCATGTACGGCCTACATTACCAGGTCATGGTTCCAGCCTTCCCACCAGGTACACTAAAACTCCAATACACTGACACAGACTCGCTCCTCTACTATATAACAGTCGAGGACGCCTACCAACGACTTATCCCGTTAGCTAATGAGTATCT
Source organism: Timema cristinae (assembly GCA_039000515.1). NCBI lineage: Eukaryota > Metazoa > Arthropoda > Insecta > Phasmatodea > Timematidae > Timema > Timema cristinae. The sequence continues at coordinate 11,308,829 of JBCFYV010003508.1, read as the reverse complement.
GGACACCTCCACTTACGGACAAGACAATGTTTACGGCATGCCTGTAGTAAATAAAGGGGTACTCGGTAAACTAAAAGACGAGACTCGAGGTCAGGTCATCACTGAGTTCATAGGTTTACGCCCTAAACTCTATTCATTTGCTGTACAAGGGGGTGGTGAGATGCTCAAAGCTAAAGGTGTCAAGAGTAGCGCGTTAAGAACGCTCTCTTTAGAGGACTATCGTAATTGTTTAATTAATGAAACAGTAGTCATGAGAGAAGCTCGTTCAATAAGAGCTGTAGGGTTCAAACTTTACACTCAAAAATGTAATCGGGTTGCACTTTGCTCTATCGATGATAAACGATACGTGTTACCCGGATCAGACAGAACTCTACCTTGGGGTCATTACTCAATAGGGGAGCAACCAACTACTTCCCTCCAAGAGACGCTGATTGAAGCTGGACCATCATGTACGGGTGTCAGTGAGTGATCTACAAGCGAGCAGGCATCTACTATCCCTCATGTCAATGTTAGTGCTCTTTTTAAAAAAAGACTTGAGAAAAAATAAACTAATTTAGCACATATCTGTTTAAAAAGAGTTTTCTGTAGGTATAGTCACTAGAAAAAATGTTAGTGCTTTAAAAAAATATGCTAATTTAGTATGTTACTAGAAAAAATGTTAGTGCTTTAAAAAAGACTTGAGAAAGAAATAAGCTAATTTAGTATGTATCTGTTTAAATAGAGTTTTCAGTGTACGTATGTTTTGATTAATGTCACTAGAAAAAGACTTGAGAAAAAGCAGGCGTATGTTTTGATTAATGTCACTAAAAAAAACACACAAATGTTAGTGCTTTAAAAAGACTTGAGAAAAGTATTCTTGTTCTGTAACTTGACTGAAGAAAAAAAAAAAAAACTAATTTAGCGTGTGTATCTGTTTAAAAAAAATGTTTATCATTATATTCATTAAATAGAGTTTTCTGTGTATATATGTTTTGATTAATACAAAAGTGAATAATTAATGTCACTATACCTTTATCATTAGTGCTTTAAAAAAGACTTGACTGAAGAAAAAAAATATACTAATTTAGCGTGTATCTGTTTAAAAAAATGTTTATCATTATATTCATTAAATAGAGTTTTCTGTGTGTGTATTGTTTTGTTTTTTTTACCTGACCTCTCCAAGATTACAACTCGAACCTCCTAGAGTACATAAGGTAACAGTTAGGGTTAGAACCTAAGTCTCTCTGAGTACAGACTGGTACAATAACCGGCCTCAGTCAGGGTTACAACCTGTCCTCCCTCCAGATTACAGACATTTCTCTCCCCTCCTCTATACACATGTTAAAAGTAGTTTACGTAGCTGTTTAAAATTGAAGGTCTAATTTTCATGGAAATAGCTTTATCCGATGGCTAGAAAAGTTTCTAAAAGGGAAGGAGGGCTATACCCGTCATCTCCTACTCTGAGGAGGAGAGAGAGAGACGGAGAGATAGAAAGAGGGGAGAAGAGAGAGAGAGAGAGACAGAGAGATAGGAAAGATCATTTTAGATATGTTTTTTTCCAGCCTAGTCGAGGGAAGGAGGGCTATACCCGTCATCTCCTACTCTGAGAGAGAGAGAGAGAGAGAGGAGCAGAGGGGGAGGTGGAGAGAGATAGAAAGAGGGAAGGTGAGGAAGAGAGGGACAGAGAAAGAGGAGAGAAAGAGAGAGAGAGAGAGAGAGAGACATTTCTCTCCCCTCCTCTATACACATGTTAAAAGTAGTTTACGTAGCTGTTTTAAAATTGAAGGTCTAATTTTCATGGAAATAGCTTTATCTGATGGCTAGAAAAGTTTCTAAAAGGGAAGGAGGGCTATACCCGTCATCTCCTACTGAGAGAGAGAGAGAGAGAGACATTTCTCTCCCCTCCTCTATACACATGTTAAAAGTAGTTTACGTAGCTGTTTAAAATTGAAGGTCTAATTTTCATAGAAATAGCTTTATCTGATGGCTAGAAAAGTTTCTAAAAGGGAAGGAGGGCTATACCCGTCATCTCCTACTCTGAGGGGGAGAGGGAGAGGCAGAGAGATAGAAAGAGGGAGGGAAGAGAGAGAGAGAGAGACAGAGAGATAGGAAAGATCATTTTAGATATGTTTTTTTTCCTGCCTAGTCGAGGGAAGGAGGGCTATACCCGGCACCTCCTACTCTGAGAGAGGGAGAGAGAGAGAGAGAGAGAGAGAGAGAGAGGGGCTGAGGGGGAGGCCAATTATATTTAACTAGGACTGATTGCTATTATTGATATGATTTAAATTTCTAGACCTAAGTACTATAGTTACAGGTTCATATTGTTCACACTATCATCATACAAACTGATCGATAAGCTGTAAAAAAAATATCTCGTAGGCTAGATGAAACATGTAGCCGACCCGATTTGGAACGACTGGTTGACAAGTTCATGCTTAGGTGAACAAAGTGACGGCAAAACTGGCCGACCAATTGGGACTCCAGCTAACTGATCGACAGCACACTGGTCAACATGTATGTAAAAAGTGGTCTACAGACAGGTAAGTGACTTGTCATGCAAAAGCAGTGTCGATCACGTGGTCGTTAGAACCCGAGTCTCTCAGAGTACAGTACGAGGTAGCTAGTTACAGACTGGTGCAATAACCAGCCACAGTCAGGGTTACAACCCTGAACCTCTCAGAAAAAACGGTCTGGTACAATAACCTGGATCTCTCGGAGAACAGTCTGATACGATAATCTGGACCTCTCGGAGAACAGTCTGGTACAATAACCTGGACCTCCCAGAGTACAGTCTGGTACAATAATCTGGACCTCCCAGAGTACAGTCTGGTACAATAATCCTAACCTCCCAGAGTACAGTCTGGTACAATAACCCAGGCCTCCCAGAGTACAGTCTGGTACAATAATCTGAACCTCCCAGAGTACAGTCTGGTACAATAACCCAGGCCTCCCTGAGTACAGTCTGATACAATAATCTGGACCGCTTGGAGAACAGTCTGGTACAATAATCTGGACCTCCCAGAGTACAGTCTGGTACAATAACCCAGGCCTCCCAGAGTACAGTCTGGTACAATAACCCGGACCTCTCAGAGTACAGTCTGGTACAATAACCCGGACCTCCCAGAGTTCAGTCTGGTACAATAATCCGGGCCTCCCCAGAGTACAGTCTGGTACAATAACCCGGGCCTCCCCAGAGTACAGTCTGGTACAATAATCTGGACCTCCCAGAGTACAGTCTGGTACAATAACCTGAACCTCTCAAGAGTACAGTCCGCTACAATAATCTGGACCTCTCAGAGAATGACCAGGATTAGAACCTGCTCCTCTCAGAGTACAGTCTGGTACAATAACCTGGACCTCTCAGAGAATGGTCAGGATTAGAAGCTGAACCTCTCAGAGCATAGTTTGCTGCAATAACAGTCGAGATTACAACCTGGCCTTCTCAGAGGACGGTCTGATACACTAACGGTCGGGGTTAGAACCCAGGCCTTGGAAAAGAGAACACCAATGATGGTACATAACCTTTTAGACTATTTAAATGGGATCAGCTTAAATAATAAAGTCATGGGTACACTCGCATCCTTACCCTGTAAAGAAAACAAAAATGTTAATCGTTAATTCTTTTTTATTTTAAAAAAGAGCTCGTTACATTTCTAAGAATAATCGTTAAAAAGTCCGCCTAAAAAGTTTAATACATTGCAAGTAGCTGTGAAAAAGTTTTTTTAAAAGTGTTCACACAACCCGTCTTGCAGTTTCTTTACCGCAGGCTCCTCGTTCGTTTCCTCTGTAGTTTTACTCTTCTTTCCACGTGAACGTTTAGAAGCGTCAGTAGTTTTCTTCCTCCGTTTGACCGTGTCAACCTCGTCTTGACCGCAGAAGCATGATAACTTATTGAAATCAATGCACTCTTTATACTCGTTTATCAAGACTATCATATGAAGCAAAGCTGGAATAACCGAACTCGTATCGTTCCGCATCGCACTCTTGGTCAGATCGCAAAAGTTTTGTCCGATCAAACTTAATATTCTTAAACCATTCGCTGAGCACTCAGACATTTTTTAAGCTTTGTACTTGTCGCTATCGGCGTTGTTGATACTCTGTAGCTGACTCAACTCTTCAGTTCCTTTAATATAGATTGTTGTGTACTGAACTTTCCACCTCCCCTCCGCCAGTTTTGCGCAATGTTGCCTCATTTAAGATGTCATTTTGCTAACATCACTGCTTGAAGGGTTATAGCGGACAACTCTATCGTGTATGATTAGACAAAACGCCTTGGTATTTACCGGGATATTTTCCTCCGTCTAGAACGTTATACGACACGTCACCATACCGTCCTTGAGAGTATCTTCCTGTCGGCTGGCATCGAACACGACAATGGGTGCATGAGACTTGAAATGGGAAGGATCAAGTAAAGGTAAAGAGGCGCTCGTTCCGTAGTACGAAGTCTGGAAATTAGCATAGTCTTCGTATAATTTCGAGAAGGAATCCTGTCTAAAGTTCAAGTTCATATCCTCGTAAGGGTACATGTTAGAATTTAGATAGAGTTTAGCATTACGTAAATTACAATGATCAAAAATACTTCTATCTGCAACCGTCGTATTGTTCCGTCCGGTCTGAAGCGCGAAAACAACGTAACGAGGTTTTTCCAGCAAAGTTGACGTTTTCACGGTCCAATCATGTTGATTAGAGGCGGGCACGTTAGGGTACTCATACAATTCCCAAGTACGGAAAGGTAGCTCGATGATCCTCCCGCTCTTGATGAAATTAAGCAGGTTGAGACGATTGATATCGTCAGTCTTTATATGCGGTACAAGCCAAGATATTTTACTTAACTCGATCCTAGAGGGCGTCTCTGCAGCAGGAGGTGGGGCTCTTTGTAAAGCGTTGTTGTCGCCGGTCGAACGAACTAGCACCAGCTCTTGTTTCGCATTGATCAGTATTCGAGAATAATCTTCGACGAATCCTAGTATGAGACGTAAAGGGATGCATACGTCAAAGATGCCTGTTTCAGCGTGTACGTGAACTCCTTCAAGTCTCCAACCGGCGTTTGAAAGATGAGTCTGCCAACCATTCCTTATAGATAGATAGTTTTTAAGCTGAGTCGAAATACCCACATCTCTCGATTGATCAATCTCTACGCCGTTGATCTCATAGGCGATTCTTGAGAATAGATGCAGTATTCCGTTATTAACAATCCTCGAAGTGCTTCCAGGTTCTCCCGTATTCAAAAGTAGTCGTCCTTTGATATGCAGCAGAGAGCGGTGCGGTAGTGTGCATAACCCTTCTTGTTGGATAGATATCCTAAGCTCGTTCCCGTTAGCTAATGGACCGGGAATATACGAGGCGTAGGAATGATACTGGAAACTGCTCAAGGCTGTATCGAAAGCGGCAGATTCCTCAATGTTCAGAATATCCGCGGTGTCATCCATTATTTTCGTAACGAGTAACCTAGACGCCTTAAATAGAGTTTATTGGCAGGTGTTAACACTTTCACTGTCCTTCTCTCAATGTTTCGAGGAAGACTTCGCCGTCTTGTTTTATCTAGTACGAGTCCCATCCCCAGCGACTCGTTTCAGATGCAGACGTAGCGATATCGTCTCGTCCCTAAAGTTGATGATATCACCTCGTTCGTCAACAAGTCGTACCGCGATATACTCTATTACTCGCTTCGTTACCGGAAGGTAAATGATATTGTTAGGTGCTTCCACTATCTTATAGCCTGGCGGGACGGTCATGCTGAACTCGTGCAAGGTATGACTCGGTTCTCCGTTGACGTAAGCTCCACTAGCGAGACTGCATTCTACGCGGATCACATTCACATGAAGAATATTCACAGTATTGGTAGATATGTGCGTCTTCCCTGCAGGAAGTATGACCGAGTCGAACCCTAGCAAGGATGCAAACGTGCCAGGTCGGGTAAAGTCGATAGGTTTATTGCAAGTGATATAGCTCTTTAAAGTGCTAGGGTCACCGATAATCGAGAGCTTTACGTTACTCGGGACTTCCCTTCGCAAGAATCGATCCAACGCCTCAAGTTCATAGGTACCCGGAGGCACTGTATACTCTTTACCGTCACAATAAAATTTATTATTACGCTCGTCAATGTTCGGTATTGAATTGAACGTGGCCAGATTGATCAGTCCGATGAACCATTCTTCTTCACGATTCTCTTCTCCGAGCAGGATATGAGGGAAGTAGTTCTCTGTCAGATTCGAACTCTGACCTGTCAGTGTAAGCGTCATAGACATATATACTAAGTTCGAACGTCAGCGCGAGTATTTAAGGAAAGCTAAACAAAGATGACCGCATAAAACGGTACCGTACTCTTGATACCGAGTATGATTATAGGTGATGGGTATTCCTCCGAGATAACGAACAAGTTCGAGCGGCGGCCTTAGATCACCGAAACTATCGAAATAATCGGCCCGTCCACCGTTTTTCTTATACGCCACCCAATGCGTACCCTTACCGCTATCATCGTCAAGATTGATGACGGCGTTCTCTATCTTCCAAGGAGTACCGCTTGGTAAAGCATCTCTTGCAAATACTCCTCTAAAGAAGGGGATTTTTAACTTGGTGGCGTACTTGCGCAGATCCGTTTCAGTAAGGGCACGTTTAGGTAGTCATTTTATTTTCGGGTAAGGTCGTAGATACATGCCTTTCCCCATAGCGATAGCTTCGAGCGTACGATTATGTCTCTGAGCCTCGTTCAATTGTTTCGTATTGGCCTTAGCACTTTGTACCGCCTTCGTGATTCCTGCAGCTCCTCCAGCGAAGGCTCCAAGCGCTGCGATCAGAGGTAGTATAGGTAGAATTCCGCCCTTCTTCTTACGGCGTCTAGTAGTAGTAGCAGTAGGATGCCGTTGACGACGTTGAGTCTTCTTCTTCTTCTTTAGACCTGAACCCATCTTGACTTTAGCTTTCATCGCGTTGGTGACTGCCCACGCGGCGGCTTTCTCACCCAACTTTGAGTCAGGCGCGAGTAATCTTTTCCACGATTTCTCGATAAGTTCACGATCTGCAGTATGACGTCCTGCAAGATCTTTCACCTTGGAGTATGCGATATCGTGCTCTTTACAGTGTCGATCTAACTCGTTTATTCCAGGATCACCCCGTTTCAATCGTTTTTCCAACTTTGTCCCCGGCCCGCAGTACTGGTATCCAGGTATATGCGCTTCAAACGGTAGATTATTGATTATCTTATCCAACAATCCTCCCCCTCTTCTTCGTCTCATGACACGTACTGATTAGCATTTATATAGGTGTGCGCATTATATAGATGAAGTAGTAGTCAACATGCGGCTCGAGAAACAGACAGATTCTTTAACTGTTCACAACAACGATCACGATGAGGGTGGAGCTTTACCTCAGAGACACGGTACGTTGTTACCCGATACTATCCGCTGCATCATCTGCGGACCTTCGAATTGCGGTAAAACCAACACCATGATCAGTCTGTTGGAGGAACCTAACGGTCTACGCTTCAAGAACGTGTACGTTTACTCTAAATCGTTGTACCAGCCCAAGTATCAACGTTTATCGAAGGTCCTCTCACTCATTGAAGGCATGGGCTATTTCCCTTATTCCGACAACGCGGAAATTATCCCACCGTCCGAGGCTGAACCCGACTCTGTATTCATTTTCGACGACGTCGCTTGCGATAAACAGTTTAATATACAGGCTTATTTCAGTATGGGTAGACATAAGTCTATAGACTGTTTCTATCTCTGTCAGACGTACTCGCGCATCCCGAAACAGATGTTGAGAGATAACGCTAATCTTCTCATCCTATTCAGGATGGACGATACGAATCTGAGACACGTCTACGACGATCACGTAAACACAGATATGACTTTCCAAAAATTAAAGGAGGTATGCTCACTGTGCTGGAAAGAAAACAAGTACGATTTTCTGGTGGTGAGCAAAGATCATGAGTTCGATAAAGGACGATATCGCTACGGGTTCGATACCTTTATCTTGCACGATTAACAAGAACGTATATTCAGTACACGGTAAGACATCATGTCGTCCATATCTAAATTCGGTCATAGCCTCTACAAATATAGATCTCTCATCGAGTCAGAGGGAAATCTAACTCTAAACTCTCAAGGGTATTACGACGCTAGATCGAAAAGGATCGTCAACGTCGAGTCGCCCGTCACATCTAAGGATGTCTGTAACAAGTCTTACGTCGATAGGATGGATGCAAGGCATAGTAACGAGCAGATAGTCGCTCTCAACACCGCCAAGGACCTCATCAAAGGACAGATGGAATCACTGATTGAGGATTTGGAGAAGGATCGAATAAAATACGTCAACTTTGAGAAGAGTGCTCGTCAAGGGATGGAGGAGGTGTGGAAACTGGCTCAAGATCGTCTCGACGAAAATAAAACAACGCTTGACGCTTTAAGTTCAAAGCTGCTAAGCCTAGAGGAAACTTTCGAGATACAACGAACCATTTACAACGATTTTATAGTCGGAGGTGTACTACGCTTAAGAGGACCGGATGACAACAAGCTTTACGATGCAGACGGTGTAGTTTTGCGAAACATAGGTATGCCCTCATTACCTTCAGACGCTGCGTCTAAAGCTTATGTAGACTCTACGGTTAATCGTAGTTTCATCTACATCTACTTGGATTCGAAACCTATGCGGAAGGATGCGAGACATTTCGAATTGACTCTAACGGGTGAACGTGGTTATAAGTTCAAGAGGGCGGGCATCGTTTCAACGATGGTCATGAACTTGAAAGATATTATTTGCTTGTTGAATCTTAAAATTATCGACGATCCACCTTTCGAGGTGTCCAAAGATGACTCTATATCTTTCATGATAGAAAAACGCCCAACAACGTCTCAGATTTTACACGTAGAATTAGGTTTTACTTACGTTTAGATATAATGAACCGTTTCTTCACGGTAAGAGACATTCACACCTTACATCATGACGACGAAGGTTGCGGAGGATATCATAAAAGCTAGTAAGATTATTAAACGAAAGTATAAGCAACTACGTGATGCCCGGCACGAGTCTGAGCACGTCGTGAATGAAACGTTCAAATCTATCACGGATCCTCTAAACAAGATGGCGAAGGCGCTCGCGGAACCTGAGGAGACGGAAACCTTACCTGAGACGTTGGAAAACAACCATCTATTGGATACTTATCTTTATTCATCTCACGCACATTCCGATAAGACCTACGGAGTCCGTCATGAAGGTGACTCTACCAAGCTCGGAGATAGCCGTATCGTATTCAACGGGAGAGACGGTACAATACTCCTTAACAATAAGACGGTGCCGTATACTCGAGGACTATTAGAATTACTTTTCAGAAGAGCACCTGCCCATTATACTAAGGACGATCTGAAAGTATACAAGTCTATGCTTGAAGAAACGAACGCGCATCGGTTGAGAAACGAACCATACGCTCATATCAAGATGCGAGCCGGATCAAAGTATTCGTTTATCATCAAACCTATGTTTGAGGAGGAGCTTGAGGGTGAGGGTTTATACAAGATGGAGTCAGGATGAGGGGTCGATTATACCTATTGGGACGATCCTAACGAATTGGTGGATCGATTACGACTCTTGCGCGCATCTACCGAGGCTGGTTATTCCGCTCACCATAACGAGATCGTTTATATCATTGAGGAATTACGCGAGGCGGGAATCATCGTATAAAGACGTTCATCTCTTCTGTACTTTATCACAATCATGTCTGGCTTCAAGTGGGAGATTGCGCGTGAACTTCATCGTCCGGCAAGACGACGATTTCCTCGAAGACACGTTAGCGTACGAGGCTTGAACGAGCTCCTTCAGGCCGATCTAGTGGAGATGATACCTTACTCTGGATCGAATAAGGGCTTCAAGTACCTTCTCACCGTCATCGACGTGTATTCTAAGAGGGCTTGGGCCGCACCCGTCAAGACTAAGACGGGTAAGAACGTCAGTGCAGCAATGGCTCTCCTCCTCAACAAGGTGGGTTTACCTCGCGTACGTCATCTCCAAACGGATAATGGTACAGAGTTTTACAACCCTGAATTCAAAACGCTCATGAAGAGAAAGAGAATCAATCATTATTCTACATACAGCAACGTCAAGGCTAGCGTCGTGGAACGATTTAATCGTACTCTCAAGAACATGATGTGGAGGAGGTTCACGGCTAAAGGTTCATATCGATCCATCGATATGATCGATTCCTTACTGGACGAATACAACCGTACAGTACACTCGACCATAAAGATGAGGCCTATAGACGTCAAGGACGATAGACTTTTACATACCGTTTATAAACGTTTCAAGATGTCAGATTCCACGCCGAACATTTTTAAAGTAGGTGATATAGTTCGTATCAGCAAGTATAAGGACGTTTTTGAAAAGGGTTATACCGCGAACTGGTCGACCGAACTGTTTAAAATACGTAACGTCGTCGAGACTAATCCCAGGACCTTCCTACTCGAAGATATGAAAGGTAATCCTATCACGGGAGGTTTCTACGGTAAGGAGCTTAGAAAGACTTCGTATCCGGACGTTTACCTCGTAGAGAAGATAATCAAACGTTCTGGAAATAGAGTATACGTCAAATGGTTAGGCTTCGACTCGTCTCACAATTCATGGATCGAGGCGAAGGATATAGTGTAGAAGGAGGGGAGGGCGCGTTCCCCTCCTCCATCCCGGGCGTATAAAGTGGGCGTGAGGCGGGGAGACGTATCTCATTCAACATGTTTAGCCGGTTGGGTTACCGTCTGGAGGACATGAGCGATATTAAGATTTCGAACGGCGGTTTAGAATATCATATCGCGCGCGCCGACAAAGGTTACAGCGAGTGCTGTGATTCTTCAGTGCACTGGCTCGGATGCCATAATCCCGGAATGTGGGAATCGAGTCAGTCTGTCGAACGCTGTTCTACCGCTTGTCCGGTCTACAATCTTAAGGAAGGGGACGACCCGCTAATTCTCCGGGAATCGAGTCGGTCCATCGAACGCGGTTCTACAGCTTTCCTCGAGGATGAGCCGGAATCGAGTCAGCCCGGTACTACAGCTTGGCCCGAGGGGGAGTCGCCAGAGGAGGAAAACGCTTTGTGCATCGAGTTGGACCGAATCGAGTGTGAGGAACTCGATCGGGTCAAGCACGTCTCTGAACTTGAAAAGTTTCGTACGTACAACGTTCGCCGCCTAGAAGGAGACGAAGAGATCAGTGAGGATGAGGATGAACCGAACATCATAACGCTAGACTATGTAGGCAAAGTGCATCTGCCTGGTAAAAACTTTGGTGCACGCTACAGGAGCCGCTTTAACGCTTCACAGAGAGGACTGTTATATCTGGGTGAAGGCGAGTACGAACTGTTCAAGTGGTGAATTGTTCTAACATGTTTAGAGAAAGATATTTTTTTTGTACGCATCAAGTGAAAGACTATGAGGGACTTTGGTGCGCGCTACATGAGCCGCTTTAACGCTTCACAGAGAGGACTGATATATCTGGATGAAGGCGAGTACGAACTGTTCAAGTGGTGAAGTGTTCTAACATGTTTAGAGAAAGATATTTTTTGTATGTATCATAATAAACTGTGTGAAGGAGAGTACGAACTGTTCAAGTGATGAAGTGTTCTAACATGTTTAGACCAAACTTTAGAGAAAGATATTTTTTGTATGTATCATAATAATCTGAGTGAGGGTGAGGATGAAGTGTTCTAACATGTTTAGACAAGACTTTAGAGAAAGATATTTTTTTGTATGTACCATAATAATCTGGCTGAAGGCGAGTACGAACTGTTCAAGTGATGAAGTATTCTAACATGTTTAGACAAGACTTTAGAGAAAGATATTTTCTGTATGCATCAAGTGAAAGACTATGAGGAAAAGAGAATTTATATGTATGTATGTATCATCATAATCTTAAGAATATACTCGCTAAATAAAAAAGTTGTACTATTTATTTAAGTCCTTGATCATAGAAATAAAAGCTAAGGTGCTATGTATGTTTCATTCGGAGCAGGAAAATATCATTTTAGATATGTATTTTTTTCCAGGTTGTTCGAGGGAAGGAGGGCTATACCCGTCATCTCCTACTCTGGGAGAGAGGGAGAGACAGAGAGGTAGAAAGAGGGGGGAAGAGAAGGAGAGAGAGACAGAGATAGAAAAGATCATTTTAGATATGTATTTTTTCAGCATAGTCTAAAAAACTGTTCGAAGGAAAGAGAGAGAGAGAGACAGAGAGACAGAGAGATAGAAAGAGGGGAGGAGAGAAAGAGAGAGAGATAGAAAGAGGAGAGAGAGAGAGAGAGATAGAAAGAGGAGAGAAAGAGAGAGACATTTCTCCCCCGTCTCTACGCAGCCGCGAATCCACGCCGCTGGAAGGGGGGGGGACACGCGAGACTACGGCGCGGGAAGGTAAAGGGGTGAGGGGAGGGGGGATTTCCGTCCTAGTATTCTGAACCAATCATACAACCCGTCCCCCGCGACCACCGTCTCCTCTGGATCATCAGGGGAGAGGGGGGGAATCCCTGGAACACGCGAGACTACGGCGAGGGAGGGGAGGGAAAGGGTTGAGGAGTGGGGGGATACACACACACACTTACACTTTTCCCCTACCTGTTCTCATACACGAGACTGCATACTACTTATGTATGTATGTGTGTGTGTATGTATGTGTGTGTATGTATGTATGTATGTATGTATGTATGTATGTATGTATGTATGTATGTGTGTATGTATGTGTATATGTATGTATGTATGTATGTATGCATGTATGCATGTATGTATGTATGTATGTATGTATGTATGTGTGTATGTATGTATGTATGTATGTATGTATGTATGTATGTATGTATGTATGTATGTATGTATGTATGTATGTATGTATGTATGTTTTTTTCCCCTTGAGGAGGAAAAATCTTTCAAAGACACCGCTCATTTGAAAGTGTGATGGTCGGTAGTGTGGGATTTCCACCCACTAAAAAACCTCCTCTGCTATTTCCCCGCACATAATTGCAGGGAAGACTGGGTCGGAACCGCGTTAGCATTACTTCAACCCAGTCCATGTTGCGTCATACGACGTCCGCTCCTGTCTCACTGGTCTCTCTCTGCCGGTTGCAAGGCACGCGTTATATGCATTCAGCAGTAGATCCGGGAATTCCTGAGCTATAATCTTAATCACCGACGTTGGAATGCCGTCAGGGCCGGGTGCCTTCCCTATTTTGAGGGTCCTAGCTGCATCTTGCAGCTCCTTGGCTGTGAAAGATGAAACTTCACCACTGTGAGAATAGTGCCTTTTTACTCGTGGCGGGTGTTTTGGAAACAACTCCGCTACAATGTTGTTCATTATGGCCGGGGGTTTTGGCGCTTCTGGTGAAGCCTTTCCGAGTTTTTTAACTACAATTTGGTAGGCTTTGCCCCAGATATCCTGTTCAAGATCGTTGCAGATTTCTTTCCACAGTGTCACTTTGCTCTCCTTGATGGTATGATTCAGCTCCTTTTTGTACTCACTAGAATACAAGGCATACTCAAGGGTGAGTTTTGCGACTCTCGTAGCTAAACGACGAAGTTTAAGACATTTCTTTCGGAGTGCCGCGATTTCTGATGTCCACCAATATACCGGCCTGTGAGAGAACTGGTTTTTCAGACGCGGCATGGAGGCGTCACAAGAGGTGGTAATGGCCTTCATCGTTATCAGCACCATTTTCTCCGGCTCGCTACTAGCGTTCGGAGTCGGGTGGAATTTAAGAGTTGACCAGCTTCGCGAAAGGGACGCTCATAGAGCTTCTGGGTCGAGCTTTTTAGCGTTCCACCTCCGTTCTTCAGGGCCTTTTTGCGTTGCTGAACTGGAAGGTACTTCAACACTGAATGTGATGTGTTGATGATCGCTACCACTGTATCCTTCCGAGACTCTCCAGTTCTTGATACTGCTGGCCATTCTTGGGGTCCCCAGTGAGATGTCAAGAATATATTCGAGGTACCCCGGTCTTCTGAAGGTCGATGTGTTTCCAGTGTTCAGGACTGTAAGGTCAAGCCTTGCAGCAAAGTCTGCGACTTCGTTTCCTCTGGTGTCTGAGAAATCTGCTCCCAATTCGGCAGATTTAGCGTTGAAGTCGCCAGCTACGATGACTTCGCCATTGAAATCGCTAATAGCGTCTTCGATGCTAGCTAGCTTTTGGTGGAACACACTAATCCCTTCATTAGGTGAAAGGTAGACGCTCATGAAGTAAGTCGTGGAGGTTTTTATCCAGACTAAACCTTCCCCGCAACCGCTGTTGCTAGTGATTACCTTGTTTGGATTTACAGTCCAAATCGCCGCAGTGTTGGATTCATCCGTAAACCATGTCCTATCTCGAAGGTTTGAGTGTTGCTCGCAGATGATGCAGACGTCAATCTTGTCTTCGAAGACACGCTGACGTAGTAGGTTTTGCGCAAGCACGCACCTGTTCAAATTTCCTTGGAGTACGCGCGTCATTTCTGCGATCTTATAGCTTCAGCTAGAGCCACACGGAATGCCTTACAGTCCCCCGAGCCAGATATGTGGCATCTTTGCCCGGTGTGCACAAAAAGCATTTTGGCTGCTCAGCACAGTCTGTGGACTTGTGGCTCTCTCCACCACATTTGTAACATGATTTCCTTCTGTCTGGGCCCTTGCAGTTGCGCGCATGGTGCCCGTATCCAAGACATTTGAAGCAACCCTCACACTTACAACTGGGCGTATGTATGTATGTATGTATGTATGTATGTATGTATGTATGTATGTATGTATGTATGTATGTATGTATGTATGTATGTATATGTATAGATGTATGTATGTATGTATATAATTATGTAACAATTAAAACACATTAAACCCTGAATTTGTGGTCACATTGACTAACGCGTTCCTTTAGTGTTGGACTGGATCACAGGTTTCTTAGAAATTGGTGTTCGAATCCTGGTTGGTTGTTATTATTCTAATAATTTTAGCCTGTTGTTCTAATATTTTAATAAGTGATTGTAAATTTTTCATTTTCAAAATTACCTCATGATTAAATTGTTATTAAAATAGGCTAAATTTTCATTAGTCTTAATATTGTAATCTTTCTTTAAAAAATAAATTATTCTACATTATAATTAATTTGTAAGTTCTATGTATGTTTTATATTATATTTACATGGTTTTAATTCAACCTTTGTAATTTCTCTTTCTATACAAAAAAATTGTGATTCGCCATTTGGAATAAATAATTGATTACTGCGTTTTGTATTGTATTAATTCCACTCATGACTGTCTAATACTTAGGAATCTTATAGATGTAATCTATTAAGCTATAATAATAATAATAATAATAAATGTCGTATCTTATTCCTTATACATTATAACTTGTCGTATACACGCTGGCTAGTCCAACAAGTACTACATACGCGCGATGCTACTGAACTCAGACCCTGGTAGGGGTCTAATGCAGTCTACAAACCATAGTTTCAAGGGGTTAGGGGGAAAATGATACTTCACACTTCTTCTACCCTTTACACGATATTACAAACAATGACATTAAGCACCGCATTCACATGAAGTAAAACCAAAATAAGGGCATTGAAGATGTGTCGAATGCATAGGCTGCATTTTAAATCCAGGAATTCAACTTGATTTTTAAAATGTATTCTTTTATGCATATTAAGTGACCCGAAAACTTCAAATCAAATAAATAGTACGGTGCGCTGCATATACTTTCTATCAATTTTTATATTAAAATAGAAACCCTTACTTTATTTCTTAAGATTTGTAAAACGAAATAACATATATTTTTGCAGAAACACTCAATCAAATTGCAAAAACTAATAATATACACTCTTACATAAACATGAGAAAACTGTAAAATATTTGTACACCAAGGAAAATCACAATCAATTACCTTTTCAAAGACCCGAATAAAAAATAATATAGCTCTAAAACTATTGATAATAATGTATACTAAATAAAGTGTTTTATATTTAATGATACTACAAGTTTACAATGATAAGCTATTTCATATCTCAATTAGTTGCGAAGGTTTGATCAAAATTGGAAATTTGCGCATACGTATGCTCTTATAAATGGAGGAGCTCTAATGTCTACATGCTGTTACATGTATACTCTAATGTATACAAGCCGGTACATAAGGGGAGCTCTAATGTGTACATGCTGTTACATGTATACTCTAATGTATACAAGCCGGTATATAAGTGGAGCTCTAATGTCTACACGCTGTTACATGTATACTCTAATGTATACAAGCCGGTACATAAGGGGAGCTCTAATGTCTACATGCTGTTACATGTATACTCTAATGTATACAAGCCGGTATATAAGGGGAGCTCTAATGTGTACATGCTGTTACATGTATACTCTAATGTATACAAGCCGGTACATAAGAGGAACTCTAATGTATACAAGCCGGCACATAAGGGGAGCTCTAATGTCTACACGCTGTTACATGTGTACTCTAATGTATACAAGCCGGTACATAAGGGGAGCTCTAATGTCTACATGCTGTTACATGTATACTCTAATGTATACAAGCCGGTATATAAGTGGAGCTCTAATGTCTACATGCTGTTACATGTATACTCTAATGTATACAAGCCGGTACATAAGAGGAACTCTAATGTATACAAGCCGGCACATAAGGGGAGCTCTAATGTCTACATGCTGTTACATGTATACTCTAATGTATACAAGCCGGTACATAAGGGGAGCTTTAATGTCTACATGCTGTTACATGTATACTCTAATGTATACAAGCCGGTATATAAGTGGAGCTCTAATGTCTACATGCTGTTACATGTATACTCTAATGTATACAAGCCGGTACATAAGTGGAGCTCTAATGTCTACACTCTATTACATGTGTGTGCTCTACTGTCTAGTTGGTATAACATGAAGAGAAGTATCAAAAAAGTGTTTAAAATGTTACGTTGCTCTTGGATTACTCCTAGCTAGAAAAAAATATTATCTCTTCATTATTTACTGTTTTAATCGGGAAACTAAAATATTCACAGCTTGTAGCCTCCTATGGCTTGTTTAGTTACACCATTTTTTAAGGCTTTCAACAAAAGCTAAAGCTTATTAAGCGCTGAGATCACACCTATAAATATTGTAGAATCCCTCGTACTACACACAATCTCTCTCATAGCTAAGACTAAGTAACTACAGACTGAATCAGATTTGAACTGACCACACAGAGCTAGGTGTAAACGTATTGGGACATACATGGCATTAGATATATCGACAAAATATGGAGCCGATCATGAATTATTCATTATTTTAAAACATATTATTAATTAATATTTAGCAGTAAAAAACATAATTCCTGCACACTTTATTTTTTGTGAGGTTTATAAAAATTACCGGTAAATGTTATTATATTAATAATATTTAGCACCGCGTCTTACTAACCGTTCGGGCTATACGCTTTAAGTACTAATTACGCTAATGGATTAGGAATTGGGAAGGTATAGTTAGAGGAAGTGAACCCGCATTTGCGTGGAGGTAGAGTGGAAAACCATTTAGGAAAAACCACCCCCAGTTCACTCGACCGAGATTCGAACCTCGATCTCCCCGTCCTCAGCAGTCGAGCTTCAACACGACAAGCGCGTTAGCCAACTACGCCACCGAGGCGGGTGTTATTATATTAGTTTTTGAGTTTGATATAAAACTTTTTTTTTAAACATATTTGAATTATTTTCCGCTTTATTCATGTTTCAAAGAGAGGTGTATAAATTTAGCACAAATTATGAGTGTTTTTTTTATTAAAGCTTTCCAAATTATCCTTTAATAAACGGTATTTTATAGAACCTACAGTACATTATTTTAAAACGCCTTAAGCTAACACAAAAAAAAGCTCAAAATTGTTTCTAGAGCTTTAATATTGATCAATGTTCTTGTTGTCCTGCCCTGACGGTTAGAGGGCTGTAATCACTAGTCCCTCGCTGGATCGTACATATATTGGTCATTGGTAGGGATGTTCGATCTTGGATCAATCTTTACGAAAATTGATCCATTACTCTCGATTAATCGATTTATTTATCGATTCAAAGGGCTCGATCTTATTCGCGATTCGATTCCTCCTCTGGCGATATCAAAAAGATCGAATAAAAAAATCTAAAGGAAACAAAACATAAATATAGGAATATTTGATTGGATTAAAAAATAGTTTTTTATTATTAATAATATTTGTAACCAACATATGCAGTATTGGGTCACAAATAAGTATAAAATTTATTAATAAGTTACTACATTTAATCAAAATATCCTTTTAAAGATAAATGAAACATAAAAATCATTATTAGCACAGCGTCTTACTACGCATTTAGATTATACGCTTAAGTACTAATTACGTTAATGGGTTAGGAATTGATAAGGTTGAATATAGAGGAAATAAACCCGAATTTGCGTGAAGGGAGAGTGGAAAATCATTTAAATAAAATCATCCCCAGTTCACCCGAGTGAGACTCTAACCTCAATCTCCCCATCTTTGGCAGTCTAGCTCAACACGAAACTAGCACGTTAGCTAGCTAAGCCACTGAGTTTTTTGTATGAAAAATAAAGCTATCCTTTCAAAACAAGGAATTATGTCAAGTTGTTGCAGTAAAACTTGTTTTGTAATGTGATATTAATTGAATGTAGGTTTAATTTATATTATTAGTATTAGCTACACTAGAATAATTACCCGTTTTTATCTCCAAGCAAACAAATATCGAAGCCCTTATGACCTAGTAACATGAAATTTTAAAGTAAAGTGGCCCAAACCCCAAAGGGTGCAAGAGTACATTGTGATCTTAAAAACTACCATGGGCACTTCAAAAAATTCAAAGATGAGAAAATTTTGAAGCTCAATAGACCTAGAAAGCTGGCATTTTTCTAGTAGGTACCCATTAACTCAAAAGGGTGAAAAAATACTTTTGACCGAACATTTTCATTGGGGCCCCCAAAATGGCAAGTTTCTAAGTAACTAGATTCGAAAAGCTATCGTTCCCAGAAGAAATAGGAAGTTGAATTTTGCAGGCAGTCAACCCCTAGTCCATAATGATGCCGGATTACTTTAGTTCCTACATGGGGAACACTTTCAAAAAACAATAGTCGAAAATATCTCGAAACTCAGGAGCATTTAGAGGTTGAAGTTTTACAGACAGGTATTCCTAAAAAAAAAGTTCAGGAATATTTAGTCAAGGAAAAGTCCCAAGAGGCTCCCCAAAGGGGGAACGGGTTTCTATAAAAACAAAGTTGAAATACTTTCAAAGCTCCATATACCTATGAAGCTGACATTTTAAGGGCAGGAAGCCCCTAGCCCGAAAGGGTGCAGGAATACTTGGTGGCCATGGAGATCCCCAAAATTATTCTTTTGGAACAGGGGTATTTGCTAAAAACCGAAAACATATATACAAAAAATGTTGTTTATAATGAAATCTTCAATTGAGGAGACGTTTCACACTTTAATTGGGGTAAATTCGATCACTGGTCTTTAATTATTTATATCCCCAGCGCTTCCAAAATTTATCTGTGAAGTTGTGGGTCTGGAACGAGGTCAAACTCACCCTCGTGAGGATAAATGAGGAGCTGATTGAATAAACAAATAGCTTTGATTTAGAAAACCTAGATTAATGGCCTGAGGTGACGTTATGCTAAAAACATGATACCATCTATCCGCAAATGTTGGCACTATCATCACTAACGGCGGTGGCCACTTGGTCGGTAAGGTTCATTTGTGAGCTCAACCGTGGAGATTTGTATAGTATTTAATTTAAATACGATTCCCAAATTTTTAGGGCCAATAAAAATGATTCCGACTCTCAACCATTTTCCAACAAAATACTAATGGGACACATTACACAACCAGAAATTAATCCCTTGATTTCTAAACAAGTATTATGCTTGTTTAGAGGTTACTACAATAAAAGTTTATTAATTTACTATCAGCAATTGATTAAATTTATTATGATAGGAAAAAATACCGAAATTTTAATTATCCCCATTAATGGTTAAAGAAACTTATTTTTTCATTGATCGTTAAATTGATCTCTCCAAGTGAGATTTAATTGACTCGAAGACCTCTTGAATTATATCTATCCAGAGGATCGATTCTGGGCCTATGCAATGAACATCCTGAATGAAAGGGGGAGCTGAATTGTATCCATTCCTAATGGTAGCTATTCAAACATTTCTTAAACAAGCACCACAAATAAATGTCTGATTTGTATCCATTATTATAATACCCACAAAATCCTGAATTGTATCCATTCTGAATGGTTTCCATTCATACAATTTTCAAATAAACGATATTAACAAAAATCCTGATTTGTATCCACTGTAATTATTTGCATTATATCTACAAAATCCTGAATTGTATTCATCCTGATTTGTATCCATTTAATTGCGGCACTACTTGTCTGATAGATGGCAGTAGCAGAAACTATCCTTAAATCATTCTTTGTTTACTAGAGAGCAGCGCTTATCCTTAATTCATTGTGTATCATGAGGTCCCAAGAATCACGCGTACTGAGCTTGTGTTGGTGGTGATCCCGCCAAAACGAAGATTGTGTGAAAGGTTCAAGGGATCACCATAAACTAGGGCAATCGGAACGATGTTTATTTTGACGTTTTGAAAGCGATGGTCACCGTACAGGCTGCGGAAAGATACATAAAGATACCGCACCAAATTGTAAGAAAAGGTCTTGTGAATATATGTACCGTTTCACAGAATAAGAGTTTGTGATTGCCATACTTAACTCAGGATTTTAAATGGAGGAGTTATCAGAATGATGGTAGCCGATGTCGAACATCCTAATTTGATATATTTTGATGTGCCTATCCTTGTAATAACGTGTCAAACTGATATCATCATTATAAAACACATTTAACTATTATCATACTCCCCGATTTGTTTGAAAAAAATTATAATTGATTAATTTTAAAATATAATAACATTTTTGTTTAATTTTTTAATCCATAAATAATTACATCTATTCTGCGCATTCCTCTGTGGCATTTAAACATCATTGAAAACCATGACCGGCGCTACTAACAAAAGACACTAAGGCTTCCATGAAAGCTTATTGTTTTGCTAACAATAACACTGAATTAAGAATGTAAACATCACCCGTGTGTGTAGGGCATAAGGTGGAGAAAGCAGTGGGGGCGTTGAATATGCTTGCACAAAGAATACCATAGCATTATTAGGGTTAGTTGAAATATAGTCATTAGTTCCATATCTCCCCGCTAGAGAACAATAGCAATATGTTGGGACTAAGGAGGGGAGATCACAATAGCTTATACTATCCTTATTTTCAAGGTCATCCTTTGGTTGGGAGGGGAGATAAATAGAAAAGGGGAATCTTGGGGACCATCAGGCATTTGGAAACACTAGCAATCATGGGGATAAATATAATTGGTTATATCTAAACTGTCGGCTCTATTCGCTTGTCTGGTGACTTCTTGGTATATTGATGTCACGATGTGAGTGAAAGAGACCTCGCCTGCAAGAGAGAGGTTGATAGGGAATATTCAATGGAGAGAGAGAGAACGTGAGTGAGCTAGCTAGTGAGAGTGAGTGTAAGTATGTGTGTGCGTGAGTGAGAGAGACTTGTAGGTATGGGTAATAGCCCATTGTCCTTAATTATTATGTGTAAATAAATACTTATCATTTACCACTATTGATAGAAGTAAGGTTTTAATCGATCATTGTTCTTAAGTCAACAATCTGAAGGGCAGTTTGATGTGATGTATATCCATCTGGAGTGGAGCATGCAATCATACCATTGTTTGGTTAGTTCCACCCGCAACATCTGGTAGAAAACCCATGTATTAAAGAAGTTTGCCTTCCACACGGGTATTGTGGCGAGGTTTGACTGGAAAGAGTTGGGCTATATTAAACGAATGCATACATTACAATAAGCTACACGTCAACACTTAATTATTTGAGAAAAACAGTTTTTTTATTTAGATTACCGGTACCACCTGTGTCTAAATTTAAGTCACCAAACAAACAATACTATTTTACGCCCATGTGCAAAAAGAAGGCGATTAAAAATTACTTACCAACCAGGATTGTCGAAATTTGTTTAAGACTGTTTTAAACCCAATATTTAATTATATTTTATATCAAGAAAGTATTTCAGTTGGGATTTTTTTAAACTAGATATGATTATATCAAATATAAAAGAAGACAAAGGCGAAGCAAAGCTTGAAACATGTGACGTAAAGTCAAACCAGATTCAAGGATAAGGTGTTTTATTGTTTTTTTGTATGCTGCATTAAAATTTTTTCAATTTCCCAACTATCCAATAGAGAGAAAAGTCTATAAAAAAAACCACACGATAATATAATTACATAATTTAATGTATTCATGCTTACGTTGTAGATGTAATAATCACTATAAAGTATTAAAAACATAGTATAAAAAACTTTTCTCATCTCTTTGAAATGGTCCGAAAATGCGGAGGTTATTGTGGGTGTCCAAGTAGATGCGAAAGAGGTTGGAACTTTGACCTCAACATTTCAAAGCTTCGCACAAGCCTAAATATCTTACTTTCATAGCCTTTTATTCTATATGTTTTCTAATTCTTTGTGATAATCACTTTACCTTCATCATACGCACAGTAGGGGCCTACCTTACTATCTATTCGAGCTAGACTCTCATTTACAATAATTGAGATTGAGCAGGGTGGTGGATTTTATAAGAAATATAAACCCCTTCGTAGAACCCACCTGAGTACATTATTCTGGGATTCGAACCTCCACCCCTCCTTAGACGGAAAACAATATGACAATACGAGGCTAACGCACTTTGTTCGAATGTCCTTTAATTCTGGTTATGATAGCCCCCAAGTCTACTGGGAACTTATTATAAGAAAAAACTTAGTCGAATCTAACCAAATCAATGTTCTGTTTTGTAGAGAAAATCAACCATAAAATAACTCATGACGTTGTTAAATAAATTTAATGAAGTGATTCTGTTTTGTATCTTTATATCCCAAGATTGTTTTGACGGGAAGATGCCAGCGAACGGGAAATCTCGCACTATTTACATTCATCTGTTCTATCTATAGACACAATACAGAATGAAGAGAAAAAGTTTCGTAATGGAAATAAAAAATCAAGCGTTGTAAATAGATGTTAGATTTCTATTTGCAAATTGAAAACTAAAACCTGTGAAGTCGCTGTCACAACATTTACACGAAACCATTGTAATAGGTGGGTGTATGTTGGCACGCCTGACCTCTCTTAGGAGTTTATGGTCCTAAACGATATCAGGAGCACTTGGTGTATTTTGCAAGAAGCTGTCTGACCTAGATTATTGCCCAATACAATACTAGGAGCACTTGGTGTGTGTTGCCTGCCACTCTCTCAGGAGGGTATAGTTATATACAATACCAGGAGCACTTGATGTGTGTTGCCTGCCATTGTCTTAGGAGAGTATAGTTATATACAATACTAGGAGCACTTGGTGTGTGTTGCCTGCCACTGTCTCAGGAGGGTATAGTTATATACAATACCAAAGGAGCACTTGGTGTGTGTTGCCTGCCACTGTCTCAGGAGGGTATAGTTATATACAATACCAGGAGCACTTGGTGTGTGTTGCCTGCCACTGTCTCAGGAGGGTATAGTTATATACAATACAGGAGCACTTGGTGTGTGTTGCCTGCCACTGTCTCAGGAGGGTATAGTTATATACAATACCAGGAGCACTTGTGTGTGTTGCCTGACACTGTCTCAGGAGGTATAGTTAATTACAATACTAGGAACACTTGGTATGTGTTGCCTGCCACTGTCTCAGGAGGGTATAGTTATATACAATACAGGAGCACTTGGTGTGTGTTGCCTGCCACTCTCTCAGGAGGGTATAGTTATATACAATACAAGGAGCACTTGGTGTGTGTTGCCTGCCACTCTCTCAGGAGGGTATAGTTATATACAATACAAGGAGCACTTGGTGTGTGTTGCCTGCCACTGTCTCAGGAGGGTATAGTTATATACAATACAGGATCACTTTGTGTGTGTTGCCTGCCACTGTCTCAGGAGGGTATAGTTATATACAATACCAGGACACTTGTGTGTGTGTTGCCTGCCATTTTCTCAGGAGGGTATATTTATATACAATACCAGGAGCACTTGGTGTGTGTTGCCTGACACTGTCTCAGAAGGTTATAGTTATATACAATACCACGAGCACTCTGTGTGTGTTGCCTGCCACTGTCTCAGGAGGTATAGTTATATACAATACCACGAGCACTCTGTGTGTGTTGCCTGCCACTGTCTCAGGAGGGTATAGTTATATACAATACCAGGATCACTTTGTGTGTGTTGCCTGCCACTGTCTCAGGAGGGTATAGTTATATACAATACCAGGAGTCACTTGGTGTGTGTTGCCTGCCACTGTCTCAGAAGGTTATAGTTATATACAATACCAGGAGCACTTGGTGTGTGTTGCCTGCCACTGTCTCAGAAGGTTATATAATATACAATACAGGAGCACTTGGTGTGTGTTGCCTGCCACTCTCTCAGGAGGTTATAGTTATATACAATACAAGGAGCACTTTGTGTGTGTTGCTGCCTGTCTCAGAGTAGTATAAAACACAGAGCACTTGTGTGTTGCCTGCACTGCTCAGAGTATACTAATATACAATACAAGGAGCACTTGGTGTGTGTTGCCTGCCACTGTCTCAGGAGGGTATAGTTATATACAATACAAGAAGCACTTGTTGTGTGTTGCCTGCCACTGTCTCAGAAGGTTATAGTTATATACAATACCAGGAGCACTTGGTGTGTGTTGCCTTCCACTGTCTCAGAAGGTTATAGTTATATACAATACCAGGAGCACTTGGTGTGTGTTGCCTGCCACTGTCTCAGGAGGGTATATTTATATACAATACAAGAAGCACTTGTGTGTTGCCTGTCACTGTCTCAGGAGGGTATAGTTATATACAATACAAGGAGCACTTTGTGTGTGTTGCCTGCCATTGTCTCATAAGGTTATAGTTATATACAATACAAGGAGCACTTGTTGTGTGTTGCCTGCCACTGTCTCAGGAGGGTATATTTATATACAATACAAGGAGCACTTGGTGTGTGTTGCCTGCCACTGTCTCAGGAGGGTATATTTATATACAATACAAGAAGCACTTGTGTGTTGCCTGCCACTGTCTCAGGAGGGTATAGCTATATACAATACAAGGAGCACTTGGTGTGTGTTGCCTGCCATTGTCTCATAAGGTTATAGTTATATACAATACAAGGAGCACTTGGTGTGTGTTGCCTTCCACTCTCTCAGGAGGGTATAGTTATATACAATACCAGGAGCACTTGGTGTGTGTTGCCTGCCATTGTCTCATAAGGTTATAGTTATATACAATACAAGAAGCACTTGTGTGTTGCCTGACACTGTCTCATAAGGTTATAGTTATATACAATACAAGGAGCACTTGGTGTGTGTTGCCTTCCACTCTCTCAGGAGGGTATAGTTATATACAATACAAGGAGCACTTGGTGTGTGTTGCCTGCCATTGTCTCATAAGGTTATAGTTATATACAATACAAGGAGCACTTGTTGTGTGTTGCCTGCCACTGTCTCAGGAGGGTATAGTTATATACAATACCAGGAGCACTTGGTGTGTGTTGCCTGCCATTGTCTCATAAGGTTATAGTTATATACAATACAAGGAGCACTTGTTGTGTGTTGCCTGCCACTGTCTCAGGAGGGTATAGTTATATACAATACCAGGAGCACTTGGTGTGTGTTGCCTGCCATTGTCTCATAAGGTTATAGTTATATACAATACAAGGAGCACTTGTTGTGTGTTGCCTGCCACTGTCTCAGGAGGGTATATTTATATACAATACAAGAAGCACTTGTGTGTTGCCTGCCACTGTCTCAGGAGGGTATAGCTATATACAATACCAGGAGCACTTGGTGTGTGTTGCCTGCCATTGTCTCATAAGGTTATAGTTATATACAATACCAGGAGCACTTGGTGTGTGTTGCCTGCCATTGTCTCATAAGGTTATAGTTATATACAATACAAGGAGCACTTGTTGTGTGTTGCCTGCCACTGTCTCAGGAGGGTATATTTATATACAATACAAGAAGCACTTGTGTGTTGCCTGCCACTGTCTCAGGAGGGTATAGCTATATACAATACCAGGAGCACTTGGTGTGTGTTGCCTGCCATTGTCTCATAAGGTTATAGTTATATACAATACCAGGAGCACTTGGTGTGTGTTGCCTGCCATTGTCTCATAAGGTTATAGTTATATACAATACAAGGAGCACTTGGTGTGTGTTGCCTGACACTGTCTCAGGAGGGTATATTTATATACAATACAAGAAGCACTTGTGTGTTGCCTGCCACTGTCTCAGGAGGGTATAGCTATATACAATACCAGGAGCACTTGGTGTGTGTTGCCTGCCATTGTCTCATAAGGTTATAGTTATATACAATACCAGGAGCACTTGGTGTGTGTTGCCTGCCATTGTCTCATAAGGTTATAGTTATATACAATACCAGGAGCACTTGGTGTGTGTTGCCTGCCATTGTCTCATAAGGTTATAGTTATATACAATACAAGGAGCACTTGGTGTGTGTTGCCTGCCATTGTCTCATAAGGTTATAGTTATATACAATACCAGGAGCACTTGGTGTATTTTGGCACCCCTGATCTCGTCTCAGGCTATGTAAAAGAGTAGACAACTTCTAGGAGTAACCATCTATTACAACCTCCTTGTTATCGGAAAGTTAGACAAAACTATAATAATGCATTTTTCTGCCTGTCAATCGATGCAGGTAGTAATTTATTTTTAAATAAATTTAGATCATTTTCTGAAACGACTAAATTAATCAACACATGACCCGAAAACAATTTTTTCTCTAAAAGAGTCACAACAGCCAGTCCTCCACCACGGTGATAGAGGCAGTAACAATTTCTCAATCTCTATTGTGGTGGCTGGTTAGGAGAAATCTCGCGTGTCTAGGGTGGGTCATCGCTAGGCCACGCCGCACGCCAAGCGATCAACTACTCATCTAAAAGTGTTTGCTACTCCAAAACTATTAGTTATTAGTAAAAAAAATGATACAACGTTTTATTTTAAAACTTTAAATGATTTAAACTTTGTTATATGACTAATTTTTATATACAGTCCTCCAATATCAAGTTATTTTTAAAAAGTATATTTTTGTATGTTTTTTTTATATAAAACCACAAGGAGCTCAATTTCAGGGTTGCAAATTTATTAGGTCATTTAGGACTCTAATGTATACAAATTTGCCAATTTACAACCCTCTAACATTTTTTCCGCTAAAAGTAGCTGCGTACTAGACAAGTCCAAATTCGTGTTTATTATGTGAAGATCAGACAAATCAGAGAAACATTCTTAAAAATTCGATGTTTCTGGATACATAATATAAGTAACACTAGAGACAGGCCCGTTTTTGTGGTCAGTGGCACCCTGGGCTAAGTGCAAACATAACCCCCCTCCCCCCGCTCTCTCCACCACCACCCCCTTACCCTACCTCTTGAAGTATAAACTTGGTAGCAGAGCAGGGGGCGCATCTTCACAAAATATGATTATTTTAGAGTTCCATATCGTCAGAAGTTCCTTGCTCAACTTAGGCTGGTGCCCCCAAAACTGTGTACCCCTGAGCAATTTCCCAGGCCTCCCGTTTATAAAAACGGGCCTGACTAGAGGAACGGGAAGTGTTTAAACACTTATCTGAGGAAGATATTACTTCCGAATGAACCAAGAAAGTTATTAAGGATTACTATAGTTATAATCACAAACTATCGAGAACTCAGATACGATAGCGAACGAACCAATCCTCTGTCAAACCTTGAGGTGGAGTGCAGAGTGGTGCACTGACTAGATAAGAGTTGGAGCTGGCAGAGTCAACACTGACTAGATAAGAGTTGGAGCTGCAGAGGCAACACTGACTAGATAAGAGTTGGAGCTGGCAGAGGCAACACTGACTAGATAAGAGTTGGAGCTGGCAGAGGCAACACTGACTAGATAAGAGTTGGAGCTGGCAGAGGCAACACTGACTAGATAAGAGTTGGAGCTGGCAGAGGCAACACTGACTAGATAAGAGTTGGAGCTGGCAGAGTCAACACTGACTAGATAAGAGTTGGAGCTGGCAGAGTCAACACTGACTAGATAAGAGTTGGAGCTGGCAGAGGCAACACTGACTAGATAAGAGTTGGAGCTGGCAGAGGCAACACTGACTAGATAAGAGTTGGAGCTGGCAGAGGCAACACTGACTAGATAAGAGTTGGAGCTGGCAGAGGCAACACTGACTAGATAAGAGTTGGAGCTGGCAGAGGCAACACTGACTAGATAAGAGTTGGAGCTGGCAGAGGCAACACTGACTAGATAAGAGTTGGAGCTGGCAGAGGCAACACTGACTAGATAAGAGTTGGAGCTGGCAGAGGCAACACTGACTAGATAAGAGTTGGAGCTGGCAGAGGCAACACTGACTAGATAAGAGTTGGAGCTGGCAGAGGCAACACTGACTAGATAAGAGTTGGAGCTGGCAGAGGCAACACTGACTAGATAAGAGTTGGAGCTGGCAGAGGCAACACTGACTAGATAAGAGTTGGAGCTGGCAGAGGCAACACTGACTAGATAAGAGTTGGAGCTGCAGAGGCAACACTGACTAGATAAGAGTTGGAGCTGGCAGAGTCAACACTGACTAGATAAGAGTTGGAGCTGCAGAGGCAACACTGACTAGATAAGAGTTGGAGCTGGCAGAGGCAACACTGACTAGATAAGAGTTGGAGCTGGCAGAGCACACACTGACTAGATAAGAGTTGGAGCTGGCAGAGGCAACACTGACTAGATAAGAGTTGGAGTGGCAGAGGCAACACTGACTAGATAAGAGTTGGAGCTGGCAGAGGCAACACTGACTAGATAAAGTTGGAGTGGCAGAGCAACACTGACTAGATAAGAGTTGGAGCTGGCAGAGCAACACTGACTAGATAAGGTTGGAGCTGGCATGTAAAGTACGGGAGGAAAGTGATCTTGCAGTTTTTTAGAAAAATACTTTTTTGCAGAAATAAATCAAATATTGATTCTATACGAACCAATAGTTTAATTTTCTTCACGTGTTGATATCAACATTTGTTGAATGTCCGTCATGAGCATAGCGGCTTTAGATAACAAACTTTTTAAATGATGAGGAAAACTGTCATTAAATCCAGAACAACCTTGACGATATTCAACAAGTGTTGAGTTAACAATGTGAATAAAACTAAACTCTAATGTTTGTACTGAAGCACAATAACTGACCTTTTTTCGCGTTTCCTACATCCCCCACCTTAAGGCGACCGCCTCGGTCACTGAGAAAGTATCATTGTTAGGTCACATGTCTTAAAATGCAATGTTCGTCTCGTTCTCTGGAACTACTGCTCTATTCTGTGAATGCTTATACTACATTTCGCGATTCACCTACAACCATCCTTTGCCATATGTCAATAGTAAAGAGAAGAAAGAAAATTAAAATATCTTAACACTTTCTGTTGTAAGCTTATTAAAAAATTATTGTATTTGTTTGAGGAAGGCTAAATCTAGAGCCCTTTTTCATCAAATATAGCTAGCTCTGGGAATATGTTTAAAATGATATAGCGTCTCATTTTCACACATTTCTCTACAATTATAAAATATAGACTTTAGGACTTTATTTTGGTGCGAGGTGTGTTTTGAAACAACGCATCGTAGAATTAAAATATTGCGTGAGAGCTGAACGCCTGCGCGGCAATTTCTCTCTTAGTACTTAATGTTTTACTAAATGTTAATTATATTCCTGTATAAAGGCATATTACAGGTCTATAGGTCTTTCTTGGTCTTTCTATTAATGTAAGGTGACCAGATTCTAGAAAATCAAATTCGGAAAAGGGAGTTTAACGAATACCTATGATTATTACACTAAAATAACCTACCAGAACCGTTTTTATCAATCATAAATTTCGTGATACATTTACGATCATAATTATAGTATAAGTGCAAAGTGAAAAAAACGAACTTATAACCTTCATATTTTTAACCTAGAAATCGGCCTTTAAAACTTTGAAAAGGAAATTATTTAAGCAATTCAATAAATATTTACTTAAAACAAACCAATTTAAAATTAAATTAAAAATTACCAGAAAACACTGAAAAAATCCCCTTTTTTATTATATCATAATGCTATCTAAATTGTTGTCATGTTGGCCAAATTTTAGTAGTATTATTTTAAATAAAACTAACTCATTCCCTCAGGTAACACAGAAATGGACAAATAGATATACAGACATAGTTACGAATATGTGAAATAAACATTTTCCTTTAAAAACATGAGCTGGATTTCTTCAATACTAGATTAGGTCCTCTATAGCTCGTACATAGTTGAAAATAAATGATACGGTGCACCGGATACATCTTGCTTTTAATTTGGAAGGTATGTAAAAAGAAATAATAAATATGGTTGCAGAAACGTAATGGAAAAAAGCATCATATTTCACCAAAAAGCATTCCATTATTAACTACATAATCCTTACACTAATTTTTTTAGCACCCCCTCTTACTAACGGTTCGGGTCATACGCCTATGTACTAATTACACTAATGGGTTAGAGATTAGTAAGGCTTAATTTAGATTAAATGCACTAGAATTTACGTGGAGTGAGGGTTGAAAACCACACTCAGTGCACCCTACCTGTATCGAACCCCGACCTTCCCGTCTTTGGCAGTCTAGTCAAACACGAGACTAGTGCGTTAGATTACGTGGCCACTGAAGTCGGTCTTTACATCACTAATTCATCCCCTTTTCGATAATCTTAGGTGTTGATGTTAGCTCATTTTTATGGTTTCTTGGTCTTCTATTAAAATGACAATTATTATTCTTCACCTCTCTGAGAAATAAGCTATTAATTCTATTAGCTGTGTAGATTTCAATGTCTCAGTAGAATTTCTCAAGCATCACACTTTGAAGTTTGGAATTTAAATACTTTTGTGATCATCTGACGTGTACTAGTTCTGTAAATTTTCGATTTTTCATCTACCAGACCTTCAATTAAGAATTTATTTGCCTATAGATTGGAAACTATTGCTTTTATAAAATAATAAAAGTTTTTCATACTAACAGTCATACCATTTTACGATGATGAGTTTTGTTGTATCCCAAAAAGTGTCCAAGATACGATCAAAATAACTGTATATGAGCTTTTAGATCACGAGATAGGCCTTTTGGTTGTAATATTAAACAATGCCTAAAAACAATGTTTACACAGATGATTTATTCTTTAAAGTAGTCTACTAAACAAATTACGGTATGCATAGCTGCTCCTGTAAAGTATTTTATCTACTTACCGAGACTTGTAAAAAAATACTCATGATTTAAAAGTTATTTTAGTTTACAAGTAGCTCTATGAAGCCAAAATATAATCTTACTTGTAATAAAACCGTTGTAAGTTGTAAAATTTCACTCGTAACTACAAGTGTCTAATTGTACTGTTATGAAACATATATTTCTCTTTTCTCACACTTTACAAGTGAAATCTCTTGAAAATTGTAGGCTCGTCGATTTATGAAAGAGGCCCATAACTCAATGTTTAAGAAAATGCCTGACAGAATCCTGCCAACGTTATATTGAGACATTATAGAATTCTCTCCCTCAGCAAAGCTTCAACTTATTTCAGTAAAATAATATTATATCTTTACACTATCAATAAAATACTCAGAATTCATTTTTTTAGAATTCAGCCGGAAACTGAATGACGATTGTTTGAAATTTTAAATCTAAAAGACGCACTTGTACGAGAAGTGTATATTTAACAACACCAGATGTTCATAGTAAGCTTCCGAGCAGACCTATAAAGTTAAATTTAGCCCGTACCAGCTTCTTAAGTCCAATTTCATGCGTATTGTGTATCCGAAGAATAAGAGTAAGTCGTCAGAAGACCGTGTAACAACTGAGGATTGCGTCATCAGCCCGATCGTATAACAATACTGGACCTGACTGTTGCAGGAACATTGTTACAATACATTTAGATAAACATTAACAGATGATAAGATAGTAAACCATTTACGAAATAAAATTGTAATTCCCTCTATAGTGAAAATGTTTCTACAAAGCATCCAATGTCCCTCCACGCACTTTTGGTGGTCCGGTTACTATAATGTGCTATTATGTTGAACTCTAATTGCTTCCTTAAATTTATTTAGTTTTTATATTTATCATGAGTTTATAGCAAACCTTTTAAAAACTTGAGATCATATTTAATGTTCCCAAGCTCCAAGTACTACAACCCCTCCTCGATTCGCACTAATGGGGTGAGACTGAAGAAGGTAGAATTGAGTAGAGAAGAAATGTGCATGCATTGACGTGGAGGTAGAGTGGAAAACCATTTAGTAAAAAATATCTCCATAGACATGGCTGGGGATTCGAACCTTAATGCTCTAGTCCATGACACCATGAAGTATATTTTCTCAATATAGTTTGATTTAGAATAATTTCACGCATTATTTGTCGTTAGAAATGTAAAGGAGAAGTTCTAGGAAACTTAGGTATAACTTTGTCCACAATTTCAACTCTATTACAAGGTTTTGTCTGAACAAATAATATATATACTGTTGGAATATAGTTTTATGCTTGTACTTGATTGACATCAGATGCTATAGATATTATTTCTGTACCAACAATAATAAAAGTATTTAGGTGATTAACCAACATATAGTGCGTGTCTCACGTTTAAATTATAGAGCTATTTGCTCATGAGCTCTAGGATTCGTCATCTATTCATTATTCCGAGAACAACTGGTGTAATATTAGCTAGTTAATCTGTCGTCGTTGTTTACATGACACTTTCTTTATCTATGGTTAAAACAACGTCTGGAAGGTTCTTTCTCCTACAAAAATCCTACTATTTAGTAGAATTCTGACAGGGAAAAAGGCCTTTCAGACATCCCTTCCTACCACAAACAGTTAACAGGTTATGTAGCTGCACATTTTCATTGTGTTCATCTTTAGGAGCTGTCTTTGATATTAATGAAGAGTTCATTCATTTATGCCCTTTATTTTCAGGACAATCGCTTAATCCCAAATTATTTAAAATGCAATTGATTTTAATATTTTGAGGGATGAATCTATTACTCTAACACTAAAGACTCCTTGGATATGTAGGTAAACCTCGATAAAATTATGTTTATCCCGATGATTAAGCTTTATGTTTTGACGTGTAGAAAATACTCTTTGATCTATCACTTTGTAAGCTATAAGAAATTTTATAAAACCAAACTCAAATATTATTTGTAAATAATATTCAAGTAGATTGTAGAATTTCTCTTATAGCTACGAGTTTACTTATATCATTATGAAAATAATTCTATTATTATTATTATTATTATTATTATTATTATTATTATTATTATTATTATTATTTATTATTATTATTATTATTAGCACCGCGTCTTACTACCTGTTCGGGTTATACGCACTTACGCTAATGTGTAATGGTAGGGTGATTGTGAGATGAAATGGAGGACCTACAGTTTAACGTGGAATCCGAACCACGGTGGAGGCCTGGCATTCCCCACATTCACAAGATGTCTTGTCAGAGGTGAAGGAAGTGTTTGGTAATCAGATAAATCTGTGCCGGGACTGAGGATTGAACCCCGGCCGCCAGCACAGAGGTCTGACACCTTACCCCTAGACCACTAGGTCACCAATTCTCTAATTATATATTATAAGATGCTGAATATTATTTTTTGTAAATTATACCCTTGTAGTTATATTAAAAATAATTATAATAGTTAATAAATTATACTTACAGCCCCAGGGGCTGTGAGAGATATAAAGTAGAATGTACACAACCACTTAAACCACAGAGAGTTTTGGCCGCTAGAGTATTGAATACACGCATCTACTCAACTCACCAGGTATTGCGACAAAGATTATAATAAATGGTCATATATAATCAAAAATGACAGCAGATTCTGGTGGGGAGAATTGCGATTTATTCACAAGTTACATTTCAACCACTGTTACTGGAGTATGCAACATCACTTTATAATCAGTGGCTTGGATATATTCTAGAGGAATTATAGTGTGCGCCATAACTGTTTGCTGTTTACACACTTGATAATATGTGCTTTAAATGTTTTATGTATTAAGATGAATTGAATATTAGAGCTATTATATTTGTTAGTTAAATATCATAACTTTTATAATTGAAAAACCCACCTCGGTGGCGCAGTTGGCTAACGCGCTAGTCGTGTTGAGACCGACTGCTGAGGACGGGGAGATCGAGGTTCGAATCTCGGTCGGGTGAACTGGGGTGGTTTTTCCTAAATAGTTTTCCACTCTCCCTCCACGCAAATGCGGGTTCACTTCCTCTAATCCAACCTTCCCAATTCCTATTCCATTAACGTAATTAGTATTTAAAGCGTATAACCCGAACGGGTAGTAAGACGCGGTGCTAAATGATAATGATAATATAATTGAAAAATGACACCTGGATATCTCAGTGTTAGAAACAATGGCGTACTAAAGTCAAAAGTCTTGGGTTCGTTTCCCGTGTCCAGGTGTTATTTTCAATTTAAGAATATATATCTATATTATACTAACTAGGGTGTGTTATTTTATTATTTACACACTTTATAATCTAGTGTTTAAATATTTCATAGAGAAATTATGGTGCTCTAATTTTATCTTCAAACAGTTAATAATCTAGGGGTTAGATATTTTCAAATATTTCTCAAACTAGCTAAAGTGCGCAGCATTTTTATTTACTTAACAAAAATCTTTTACTACACGTCCGCTCTATCCTTGTATTCTTATTATGCAAATTAATAGATTTGGGAAGAAATGAGCCCGCATTTGCGTGGAGGGTGGGTGAGGTACAATTTAGTAAAACGTCTCTCATTACAACTATTTGAAATTCCAAAGACTACGTCTTTGTCCACGAGCCCACCAATGTGGGTGTCTCAATTAATTTGAGATTTTAATAAATCTCTATTAAATAATGTATTTTTAAATAGTAACGAGCTCAAATGTAATAAAATGGGAATGTCGAATTTAGATTATCTAGAAATGGTATCTAAAAAATTTAAATATTTTTTTAGATAAAGTTATAAATAAATTAAAAAGAGACATTATCTCTGTTTGAACAAACGAGATCAATTGTTTGATATGAGCCTGGTTCAGGAGTTTCCCCGAGGACCGGGTGCGCGGGGAGAGGTGCGCAGTAGACAACCTCCCTCCCTCGCAGGACCACTCCATATAAATATAGAGGATGCTCTGTTTATCAACGCCACAGCGTCCCGTGACGTCTACAAGGACACTCTGTGGCGAGAGGACATGACAATACATCGTGACGTGTTCGGGACACGCTACTAGTTCCCTGTTGTAGCACACTCGGTGACAGTGGTGATAGTGGTGACAGTGGTGATTGTGGTGGAGCGTCGAGTTGGAACAACTCACCAGGCGAGATTCAAACACGTGCCCACGATCGTCAACAAGCTTCTCTTCTCTTCATAAGGTGAGATACGGGCTGTTTCTCAAATATATATATTTGTTTTAATAGCTAGTAAATACCCGCTTCGTACTCGAAAGCTGTCACTTTTACAATAGACTGGACTGGTGATGAGGGGGATATCGGAGTTCGAAACCCAGTCAGGTTTACTGAGGGAATTTTCCCCTAAATGGTTTCAACTCTCCCTCCACTCAAATGTGATAACACTTTCTATTAATTTTAAGCTTCCTCGTCTTTAGCAAACAAGCATATTAGTATATAATTGTGTGTGTAATCCTAACGGGTAGTTTTATTATTATATATTATTATTATTATTATATTATTATTATTTTTATTATTATATTATTTATTGCACCACGTCTTACTACCCGTTCAGGTTATATGCACTTACGTTAATGTGTAATGGTAGGGTTATTGTGAGATGAAGTGGAGGACCTACAGTTTAACGTGGGATCCGAACCACGGGGAGGCTAGCATCCCACGACGTGGTGTTAAAACATGTTATACATTACACATAATGAACATTGAATGAAAGTGTAAGATGCAACTTAACTATCGTGCCCTCTGGTATGACATAAAAACAAAGCTGGAATTGGTGGTCACGTGGGCTAAGCGTCAGGCTAATTTAAACGGGTTCATCTGTACCGGTGGAAGGGGGGGGGGGTTGCGGTTAAAGTTTAATCCCGGCTAGGGAGTGTGTAATTTTTTCAATAGCTTCACACTATTCCTCCAAGTAAATGTGGCTGCATTTCATCTCAGTATTACTTTAATCATCCCTACAGCATTACGTGAATAAAACGTATTTATCCCGGACAGGTAGTTAAACTTGGTGGAGAAAATAATATTTAAGAGCTATTTACAATTTTAACTAGTTTTATTTTATTTTATTTATTCTGCTACGTAAATACTTGTCTGGTAATTGATTTAACTATCACATTATATTAATAAAACAATTATTTTATTTTGTAAAGATCAATTAGAGAAATGTGGTAGTTTTAATCCAAATCTTAGGTACTTATTTTAAAACGCTAGTTCTTATATACTTACTTACATACTATATTGCATAACTACAAAGTTCATTGCCCGCACATACAAAAGTACCCCACTTTTTTTCTATCTTGAGCTAGTCTTATCCAGTCCACTCATTACACCTAACTCTAACTAGCTAGTCTTATCCTGTCACCTCATTACACCCTACCTCTATCTTGAGCTGGTTCTATCCAGTCACCTCACTACACTCTATCTCTATATTGAGCTGGTTTTATTCAGTCCAACTCTTATACAATATCCCTATCTTGAGCTACTTCTAGCCAGTCCATCTCATTTCATTCTATCTCTATCTTTAGCTGGTTCTATCAAGTCTACACTATATCCTTATCTGTTGCTGGTTCTATCAGTCCTCCTCTTTACCACTATCCTATCTTGAACTAGTTATAGCCATCCCCCTCTTTGCATCCTATCCCTATCTTGAGTTCGTTCTATCCAGTCCACCCATTACACACTATCCCTATCTTGAACTAGTTATAGCCAGTCCCCCTCTTTACACCTATCTCTCTCTCTCTAATTAGTAATATTCAATCCACCTCACTACATCCTATAATTTTCTTGAACTAGCTCTGCACAGTCTATCTTATTACACCCTATCACTCTATTTAACTAGTATCATACACTCCACTTCAATACCTCATATCTCATTGTATTTTACAAGTAATAACCAATACAACTCATTACAAAATAACATTGTCTCAAACTAGTAATAGCCAGTCCACCTAATAGCACCCCATCTCTTTTAGGTCCAGTATAACGTAGTGTGTTTTAAAACAAAGAAAACCTAGGTTAAAGTTATGTTGTTTATTAAATTAAATGAATTTAAATTATATTTAATTTAAACTTTAATAACCATAGGGAGATTATTAATTTGTTAATTTAAATTATTTATAATTGAAGAAGAAATTAACCATCTAAAACATTATTTTTATGTCAACACTAAATGGTACCACCAACACGTTTGGTATAATTAGATATTGAGAATCAGAAGACCGGGTTCAATCTTGATTTATGACAATGAGGATGGTGTTTTCAAACCGCGGTTATTTATTCGTCCTTGAGTCAATCGATGATGTGTATTTTAGTTGCTCTTCTCGTGTATTTCAAATTAAACTCAGTATATTATAGTTTTCTATTTGGGCTTTACAAATAAATCATTTAGCTCAACAAACCTCAAAAGATCTGTTCTTTATTTTCTGATCAAATGGTGACGTGTTAGTGCTACCATTTTGAAGTCTCTATTCTGGCACAGAAGCATCTCAGTGTTTGTAAAGATCAGATTCTTCAAGATCGTTCAAAAGTATCCATATAAAAGCATACAACCTTGCTCTTCATATAATGGTGATAGCCCCTGGATGCTGATCTCAAGGTCCCGGGTTTGATTCCCAGCTGATACCGGGGAAATTTCTCGAAAATGTAATAGTTCCTATGGTTACCAGGGTTTGGTTAACTAGACCCGCTTCAGTGGTAGCGTGGTCTAACGCGCTACTCTCGCAGTAGCTTAGACTGCCACTGACGGGTATATCGAGGTTCGAATCTCGGTAAGATGTACCAAGGTCTGATTTTACAAAATAGTTTTCCACTCTGCCTCCACGCAATTATGGTACACTTACTCTAAATATAGCCTTCCTAACTTTTTGACCACTAACGTAATTAGTACATAATCGTGCATCCCAAACGGGTAGTAAGACGCGGTGCTAGAAATAATAGGAGTAAGTTAGGTTAATATCTTTATGGCTCCATCCCGCCATATTCCCGTCCAACCTCTCGCCTCATTAGAACATGGAACATCTCCCCAGAAATAATGTGCAGCACGTTTGGAACATTCGGGCGTCCTCTGGGCAATAGAACATTAAGGTGGGGATGTAGGGGACGAGAGAAAAGTTCGTTGGTATTACAGTTTTTTTGTAACAAAATAAGTCAAATATTGCTTTTACACAAACATATAGTTTAGTTTTATACACATGGGGATGTCAACATCCATGTCAACATCCATGTCAACATCCATCATGAGATTAGCAGCTTTAGATGACAAACTCTTTAAATTAGTAGAAAAAGTTGACATTAAATTCCAGGACACCCTTGACAGATACTCAACAAATGTTGATATCACCAGGTGAAGGAAACTAGACTCTATGCTTGTACTGAACCAATATTTAATTAATTTTGACCAAAAAATGTTTTAATATAAAAGGTGAGAGACATATCCTTAACTCGCCTCCCCTGCATCCCCCACCTTAATATTGTCTAGCCTTTCCGCCAACTGAGTTACAGATTGAGGTAGCCTAGACACGTCAATATTATTACTATTGGCGTACATAATGTCAACAGTGTGATGTGTGATGTGCGTGTTGTGCTCTCTGCAACTTGTGATGTGTGATGTGCGTGTGTGCTCTCTGCAACTTGTGATGTGTGATGTTCTTCTGCAACCTTGTGAGTTGATGTGTGATGTGCGTGTTGTGCTCTCTGCAACTTGTGATGTGATGTTTCTCTGCACCTTGTGATGTGTGATGTGCGTGTTGTGCTCTCTGCAACCTTGTGATGTGTATGTGCGTGTTGTGCCCTGCAACCTTGTGATGTTGATGTGATGTGTGATGTGCGTGTTGTGCTCTCTGCAACCTTGTGATGTGTGATGTGCGTGTTGTGCTCTCTGCAACCTTGTGATGTGTGATGTGCGTGGTGTGCTCTCTGCAACTTTGTGATGTGTGATGTTTCCTCTGCAACTTGTATGTGTGATTGCGTGTTGTGCTCTCTGCAACCTTGTGATGTGTGATGTGCGTGTTGTGCTCTCTGCAACCTTGTGATGTGTGATGTGCGTGTTGTGCTCTCTGCAACTTGTGATGTGTGATGTGCGTGTTGTGATCTCTGCAACTTTGTGATGTGTGATGTTTCCTCTGCAACTTGTGATGTGTGTGTGCGTGTTGTGCTCTCTGCAACTTTGTGATGTTGATGTTTCCTCTGCAACCTTGTGATGTGTGATGTGCGTGTTGTGCTCTCTGCAACCTTGTGATGTGTGATGTGCGTGGTGTGCTCTCGCAACTTGTGATGTGTGATGTTTCCTCTGCAACCTTGTGATGTGTGATGTGTGATGTGCGTGTTGTGCTCTCTGCAACCTTGTGATGTGTGATGTGCGTGTTGTGCTCTCTGCAACCTTGTGATGTGTGATGTGCGTGTTGTGCTCTCTGCAACTTTGTGATGTGTGATGTGCGTGTTGTGATCTCTGCAACTTTGTGATGTGTGATGTTTCCTCTGCAACCTTGCGATGTGTGATGTGTGATGTGTGATGTGCGTGTTGTGCTCTCTGCAACTTTGTGATGTGTGATGTTTCCTCTGCAACCTTGTGATGTTTCTCTGCAACTTGTGATGTGTGATGTGTGATGTGCGTGTTGTGCTCTCTGCAACCTTGTGATATGTGATGAGCGTGTTGTGTCCTCTGCGACCTTGTGACATCTTCCTGATCAGGACAGGAAATATCTCTAGGCAAGACATTTCTCACAAAGACATTTCAGAACGCCATCTTTAAAAACAAATTAATTATCTCTTATGTTCCAAGACATTTGGATCAATTTGCATAGATATTAAAATATTTCATCTAGAAACCCAATAATATTAATAACGACGTTTCTGGACTACATCAATTTGCAGCTCAGTCTGTGGAAAGATTAGCCAATACTAATGTACCGTTGGGACGTTCGTATGAACAAAGAGGTGAAAAAATCTTAAACCTAATAACCATACCCCGGTGACCACGGTAACTATTCTCCTTTCGAGAAAAGTCCCCTGGTACCACTCGGGAATCCAACCTGGGACTTCTAGGTCAGTGGTCAGGGGGATCTGACCGCTATACCTTAAGGCCTTTGACTATTAACTCAACAGCTTTAACGATTTGGCAGCACATAAAGCCATCTATATCCCAATTAGGTTTGTTTCTGATACCGACAGAGTAGCCTGGCTTAAAATAGCATATATAATTTACTTTAAGCAGGGCACGAACCTGGATAGCCCAGTGATAGAGCATCGATGTTCTGAAACAAAGGTCCTGTCCTGGCTTTTATTTCCATGAGTAGATATCAATCATTGTAAAATGTTTACTAAAAATTTAATCTTACTTGTATATATATTTATAATAATTTAATATTATTATTTATTATTATTATTATTATTATATATTATTATTATTATTAGCACCACGTTTTACAACCAGGTCTGGTTATATGCCTATGTACTAGCTACGTTAATATATTAAGGATGA
The DNA here is from genome assembly GCA_039000515.1 of Timema cristinae. Taxonomy (NCBI): domain Eukaryota; kingdom Metazoa; phylum Arthropoda; class Insecta; order Phasmatodea; family Timematidae; genus Timema; species Timema cristinae. The sequence continues at coordinate 11,268,063 of JBCFYV010003508.1, read as the reverse complement.
GGATGGTTTAATTTAAAGTAATTGTATCCACATTTGCGTGGAGAGAGATAGAAAAATAACGGGAAACCATTTAGGTAAACCACCCTCAGTACACCCAATCAGGATCGAACCTCGATCTCCACACCATTGGCAATCTAGTCTACTGTGAAAGTAGTGCCGTAGACCATACGGTCACCGAAACGAGTGAAGCAATGTTAAATGATAATTTAACCGAAGGGGTAGGAACTATAAGGATAGTTTATACGACGTGCACCCGCATTAGTATAGTCGGGGATATGAAAACAACAACAACTAAGTAACTAGTTTAAACATTCCAGTACACCCGGAGAAATTTAAACCTTGGCCTCCCAATCACAGCCAACCCAGTTGAATGTGAACCTGACGTATTTGAACAAGTGTTAGTAAAACAAATACTTCGGGGATTATGGGCCTCAATGAGAATTTAAAATACAAAATTCAAAATTGTCACCATCTTCAAGTAAAAAGAGAAACACTTAACTTTAAAACCCTCATTATTACAAAAATAAACTTAGGATTAAATAACATGTTAAGATTACTCCCGATTTTTGTCACATAAATTTGAAACTTTTATTTTTTATAGTGAGACTTTATTTCTTAGGTTGATCACTCCAATAATGCTGTTTCCACAAGCTGTAAAAACATTTCGGAAGTTTGTTCCGTTTCATAAAATAAATGAACCGTTTAACACACTTATGTGCTGACAAATATTGCACATATTGATGCGGGATATAATCATTTTTTGTAATTGAGCTTTGGTGAGTGAAGAGTAAACTGGGGTACACCGACCTCACTGTCTTGATACATTTCCACAATCAATGATCAATTTCCAAATGCCATAATCCATAGCAGCGTATTTATACAATGTTTATATAATAAGATGGTGAGGTCACATTGTGTGTTGGTTCGTCAGAAGCTCCGCGGAACGTGCAGAATCATGGATAGGGCCACATGCGGTCCGTGGGCAGCAGGGTTAGCACCCCTGGTATAAGATGTCACTCTGTCAATAGACTGGACTTCCCATGATGAGGGGATAGGATTTACTGAGGGTGTTTCTTTCTTAAATGATTTCCATTCTCCCTCCAAGAAAATTTGTGAAAACTTCTTTTAAAATCAATCATCCTCATCCCTAAAAATATTTTGGTCACAGTGTCTAAAGTTACTACATCTTACTACATATATTCAGCTACTAGTTACGCTAATAAGCTAAGGATGAGGAGGATTGAATGTAGCACAAATTCGCCAGCATTTGCGTAGAGAAAGAGAGAGTGGAAAAGTATTTAGGGAAACCTCCTTCAATACACTCAACCGGAATTAGAGCCCCAATAAACCTGTAATCGGTCATCTATTATATTGTGAGAGTGACGCCATAGACCATACAACCACTAAATAAGGTTGTCATCCTTAACATATTAGTGATATTAATACATTTGTATTCAGCCCGAACAGGAGTAAACGTGACGTGAAAAAAAATAGACGCAAAGGCTATCCGGTGCTGTTCAACTACTCCTTAGGAAAACTATATTCATTAACTATATATTACCCGCTTCGGTGGCCGCATGGTTTAAGGCACTACTCTCGCAGTAGACTAGACTGTTGATGACGGGGAGATCTCACTCACTGAGAATGGGGCCCTCTCGGTATTTTGGAGGATAATTAGAGAAGAATCCAAATAGAATCTAATATATGAAAAAGAAGATGTTAAATAGCTAATTATTCAAATAAAATATGTATTTAATAAGGTCATGATTGTATTTTACTATGCGTTTATTGAATTAATAATATAGTTGACCTAATGGTCTAGGGGTAAGGTGTCAGACTTCTGTGCTGGGGGTCAGGGGCTCAATCCTCGGTCCTGGCATAGATTTATATGATTGCCAAACCCTTCCTTCACCTCTGACATGACGTGTATTAATCACAACTTTGAATGTGGGGAATGCCAGGCCTCCACCGTGGTTCGGATTCCAGTTAAACTGTAGGTCCTTCATTTCATCTCAAATCACCCTACCATTACCCATTAGCGTAGCCGAACGGGTAGTAAGAAGCAGTGCTAATAATAGTAATATAATAAATATTTGATTAATAAAAATATGTATGCATATAATATTTATAACGCTAAGTTGTTTTGTGGAATGTATGTGCGTGCATATTTCATATTACGTGTTTGGGAGATGAATGCCACAAGGGTTTGTCTGCTAGATATTCCTGGTCTTCTACTGTTACTGGTGGATATGTAACCGTTTGTTGGGGTTGAGGCACCATGCAGATGCAGTTATGTCGTCCCGATGAGATGATGTTATAATAATGATGATAATAATAATGATTAGGTGGTGTCAGTAGGAGTATAAAACCTACTTTAACCCAATTAACCAGACCATGGAAACTATAGGAACAGTTATTCCTCTTTGGAAAAAAATAGCTATGGTACTTTTGGTAATCAAACCAGGGACCTCTTGTTTAGTAGCCAGTGAATCTGACCACTAGACCCAGAAGCCAACCTTTGGGAGAAAAATACAACTTTTTTGTAGTAAGACTTGAAAGATTCTACCAACATAAAAAGCAATTTAGGCCTTTATATATATGTAAGCATTGAAAATATATATATATATATTTAGCACTGCGTCTTAAACTATTGTGTTAGGGATTAGAAAGGTTTAATTTAGAGGACGTACACCCGCATTTGCACGGAGGAAGATTGTAAAACTTACTAGAAAAACCCACCCTCAATGCACCCGACCTGGATTAAACCACGATCTTCCCAGTCTTTGGTGGTCTAGTGTAACACGAGAGTTGCACCTTAGACCACATGGCCACTGAAGTGAGTAACTGTGTTGTTTGTAGGCTTATATTAAATTGATAGGATTACTATATATATCTTCAGCTTGCGGTACAAACTGATTGTCAGATTTGGGTCTTGGAATATAAACGTGAAAACACCCTGAGCTACACCCAAAAAGAATAGTACCGTTTTTGTAAAATTCTCTGAGTAACACCCGCTACTGTTAAATCCTGTCAATAGAAACACCCTCACACTATAGTGACAAGAGGTCTCTCATACTCTCCACAGCCCTCGAGAGGAGCTGCGCGCGCATCTCACCAGTCGATATCACCTGTGACGTCACTCCCAGGGATTAGTTTCGTTTGGAACACCGTACTTGCAGAAACCTGACTTAATGGGAAACCTTATACACACTCTTATTGCGGCGCAAGCAGTTTAATCATTGTACACACCCTGCTAAGAGTCCCGGGTTTAGTTCATGGGATATCCCAAAAAAAATATCCATGAAATTAGGACACAGCTGGGGAATGACTGATGGTTTTATTCTAGAATTAGGTTAGAGTGTAAGTTTTGTGATAGTATAATCGGGTTATTTATTCAATGCACAGTAAATAACTCAATTTTATTTAAAATTCTGCAATTGGAAGCAAAGTATTGAGCTATATTATTAAAATTAATATTCTTCTAAGAAGGGCTCTATGCTATTCCGTGTTTAGGCTATACTTTAAATTGATTTGCATTTTTTTTAAAGTGCTCAAAATAAACTCTCCTTGGATCAAAATTTACATATGAACTTGGACGATATCAATCAAAATGAACCAAATTCAACAAAAACTCAATGAACATTCCACAATTAGGTTTAACTCACATTAAATTAGCTTAACTCAAATTAAACTAACTTAAATAAATCTTATTTGGCTTGAAGCTTCTTCAATGGACAAATAGACTAAGACGTTAGTCTTATCTGGTTTCTTAGTGACTGGTAGGTTGTGGTTTGATTCCTCACCTATGTGCAGTGGCGGCAAGTAGCTAAAGTTAGTGGGGGTGCTGCTCCAGAAATTTTTAGCCATTGTTTAAAATTGTGTAAAAGGAAAAAACATGTATAAAAAGAAAATTTATTCAGTAATTTGATAAAATCTTTAAAAAAAAATACATTTTATATTTACTTTAACTTAAATTGTTACATTTCAAGCTTGATCTATTCATTTAAAAATTAAATCCATTCTTCTTGTTTTAATTTATGCAAAAAGTTCAATAATTTTCTCCTTGATCTCTGGATGACAATTGATTAAATTTTTCTTCACTGAAAGTACTGCAAGCGCATTTAGTCTTTCTCTTAAATAAAAGAAATGAAAAAATGAATCAAACAGAATAGCTGGAAGCAGAATAATAATCAAACTCCACACTCGTCTACACTTTATCACATTCAATAATATGGTACACGGTTTTTAAGCAAACACATCTGAGTAAAAAAAACTTCCTTCCACCATCACATCAGAGCCGGCACTGCGAGAGCAACAGTGCTCTCTCTACCTGGCAGTCCCACCTTCCTCCCTACACCCCTCCTATATGCACATGCACACAACAGTCAAACACAACGTCGCTGGTACTGTGAAGCGCACAATTACATACAAAGATTTTTGTATTTTTTTCATAAACTGGGGGATGGCTACTGAAGTACTGACACTAAGCTTGAGGAATATATATTGTACTAAAAAAATTAAGAAAAAATTAAAGAAAAAAGGACCCATTATATTAAATGTTATCGATCATATCAAGTGGAAATAGGGGGTGCTGCAGTTCCGCAGTGCCTATAATTACATGGGCCGCTACTGGCTATGTGATAAGGTATTTCTTCCATAAAACAGATTCTTTCAACACAAATTTGGGTACATTTGATATCATCTTAACCTTTCTCCTCCTTACCTTAAAGCCTTAAAGCTCTTAAAATATATATTAATCCTAAAAATAGCTTTACTTGGTAATTTTCGGTACCCAAGGATAGTTTCATTGTTTTATCCTGTTCATCAAATGGGTAAGAGAAAGCTGGTGTTCAATCGAAGTGTTTATGACAGTGAGTGTACTTGCTGACTACAATCCAAACTGTTGATGGTCTAACATAAGATTAGTCACTTGCATGACTCAGTGGTTAGAGCTTCTTGGACACTTGATTGGTGGTTTTACCCTCCAAAGCTAGTAGCTCGCGACTTGACAACTAACTCTAACTTGTACTTACCGCCTCGGCCAACAACGATGAATTAGATGCTTTACCTGCGTTTCCAGGTGCATCTAAAAATAACTCTTTTCCATCATCTGTGTTCGATGTGACTTTACACCTTTTTCTTTATTGATTATGTTTGATAATTTTTAACCTTTTTTGCCGATTTTTGCGTACATGTCAACCAGAAATTAATTTAATAAGATTCGATTGTAAAGTACATTATATCTTTGTTCTGATGTTGCGGAAGGAATTAATACTTGTGGTAGAGACAGTCTTCCAAATAAATTCGACCTACAAGTTTGTTATTATTATTATTACTATTATTATTATTAGCACCGCGTCTTACTACCCGTTCGGGTTATACGCACTTACGCTAATATGTAATGGTAGGGTGATTATGAGATGAAATGAAGGACCTACAGTTTAACGTGGAATCCGAACCACGGTGGAGGCCTGGCATTCCCCACATTCACAAGATAACTTGTCAGAGGTGTAGGAAGGGTTTGGAAATCAGATAAATCTGTGCCGGGACCGAGGATTGAACCCCGGCCGCCAGCACTGAAGTCTGACACCTTACCTTAGACACCAGGTCACCTACAAGTTTGTTCAAATAAATAAATTCGTCAAACCTAAAAACCAATAAACGCAATAAAGTGCTGCTTAATGAAATCCATCCTCTGAGTAGTGTATGTATTAGCCTTCTAGTTGCTCCTCTAATTGTTGAATAAGCCCACAAAAACCCAATTGGCAGAGATTGTCTTAACATTTCAGACCAATGAGATATCCCCAAAAAAATGTTTTATTTAATAGACCTTTAAGGATTTTTCTTTTATGCTTAAACTTTTATTTTACCTCACAGACAAAAAAAAACTATATTTTTTTACTTCGTTTTGGCTTTATTCAAACTAAGTTGTCAAGACGATTTTATGAAGAAGAAAAATAAATAGTGTACTTTTCTTGATAACTTACCGGGTTGGAATGTTACACTGGGTCTAATTTTGATATTACGAGAGTCGGTTGCACAAATAATTAGTATCTTCTGGCTTGTCAAAGAGCATGTGTAAGTTGATCTACAATCAGTGTCTAACATCTCATTCTCGGTTGCATGATTAACAACAAGGATGTGATTATCTATCAATGATCTGGTCGAGATAACCAGTTATTTTCCCCCATCAACTGTTTGATACTCCGACCATGTCATCATTGTGTTTTTTTTTAGCACCGCTTCTTACTATCCATTCAGGTTTTACGCTAGTGTACTAACAAAACTAACGATTTTAGGTATGAGGAAAGGTATATTTATAGGAAGTGTACTCGCATTTGCGTGGAGGAAGGGTGGAAATCAATTAAGGGAAAACCACCCTCAGTACACCCGATCGAGATTCGAACAACTATCTATCTGACATCAACAGTCTAGTCTACCTACTGCGAGAGTAACGCGTTAGACCGAGCGGCCACCGAAGCCGGTACTAAATTATGTTTTAGCACCTCTTCCTACTACCCCCTCTTCCTACTACCCGTTCGGGCTATCCGTTTCCATCATGTTGATAGGAGACATATCACATAAGTTTTAATAACTGATATTTTGAGTGATAATAAAATTAAAGTATGTGATTAATATTATATTATATTTAAATATTTATTTTAAGTTTAGCTTACGGTGTTTTTAAATATAGTAGTGTCAATTATGGCGTCTGCAAATAAAGATTTCAACTATACAATGAAGTCAAAGAAAATATTTTCGACACATAACAGTTCAGAAATCAAATTAGCTTTTCTTTAATTATACACAAATAAAATTGGATGTAAAGCTTAGACTGAGTACATTTTATTGTGTGTATATATATAAAAATATACAAAATTGTATAAAACATTATTTTAAGTAGTGGTAACGTGCCAGAAATTGCCATTTATTGAAATGAATATATATTATTATTATTATTAGCACCGCGTCTTACTACCCGTTCGGATTATACGCACTTACACTAATGTGTAATGTTAGGGTGATTGTGAGATGAAATGAAGGACCTACAGTTTAACGTGGAATCCGAACCACGGTGGTGGCCTGGCATTCCCCACATTCACAAGATGTCTTGTCAGAGGTGAAGGAAGGGTTTGGTAATCAGATAAATCTCTGCCGGGACCGAGGATTGAACCCCGGCCGCCAGCATAGAAGTCTGACACCTTACCCTAGACCACCAGGTCACCAAGTGAATATATAAATATCGGGCAGCCTTGGATACAAGAGACAAAGTCTAAGCATCATAGCCAACCTTAAGAATAAATTAAGGTTATTTCACAATCATATTTTACAAATACAGCGCTTTTTACAGTATCGCCATGTTGGTTTTTACTTTAATATTTGGTAAAAAAGAATATCTGTAGTCAGGTGATCGTAACTTCTTAATTAACATTGGTGCAACCCAAATTTTCTTGACCTAGCATCAAGCTGATTGACACTCCGGTTAATGAATAATCAATATGATATTTCTTCAACTGTCCATGAGCTATTTAAATATCCTTAAGAACCCTTCTTAGTGGTACTTTATGAAAGCTTACATGACGTAGTTTGTACTAGCTTCCCATAGTCAAATCTGCCACAAAACTTTTTATCTCAGTGGAAAATTAAATAAATCATTGAAATTCATTAAGATATTGCATAAAACAAACTTTTATCATTTTATTTTAAACTCAAATTGGTTATTTCCCTTTTTCTACAAAAAAAATCTTATTATAAGTTCCATATTTTGTTGATTTTATATCTAATCTGTTCTCGGGAGATGTTTTAAGAAATTGAGATACTTGGATTAATTTAAACCCAATTTCTACTTCCTTAAAAGTACTTATGAGGCGTAGTTTTCACTACTGACCTTATAATCTACAAATATGCCAAGTTCCGCTTTGTAGCTAAAATGTAAATATGAAATGTAAATATGAAATGAGTTGATGATTCAGTGAGTGAGGGAGTACTTTTACGTCTATACATAAAGATATTTTTAAAAGCTATTGCGTGCGTATAACCTGTGTATAGCAAAGTCATGGTAGAGGGAAAAAATAACGTAGATTTAATAATAATTCCATTGATTTAATGACAATATACACGAAAATCCCTTCAATATAAACGCTAATTTGTAGACCGATACTATCATCTTTATCTTACTACCTCGCCATGCGTGTAGTTATCTGGTCATTGTTTCAATCTTGAGCTTGAAATGTGTAAACATGCTCCAATGTTAATGTTTTCAGCCATCATGCGTGGGGACAAGAAGGAGTCGAGTATCCACCGCATTCAGGAGGTGGCGCTGGAGGACGTGGAGATGTCACGTGACTACGACGTCATCAAGACGCTAGGGGAGGGCTGTTTCGCCAAAGTGCTTCTAGCTACTCACCGCAGGACATCAACCACCATCGTTCTCAAGGCCATCCACACGGAGTTGACAGGAGTGAAGGATTTTTACAGAGAGTTTCACTACAGCTACCATTTGAGTCCTCACCCTAATATTCTGTCCGTGTATTCGGTGGTGTTTAAGGCTGATGACTGCTTCGTATTCGCACAGGAGTATGCACCCTTAGGGGATCTTGCGGGGAACGTTAGGGCAGGGGGACTTCCAGAGCAAGCGTGTAAAAACATTGCTCAACAGCTGGCTTCCGCTTTGGAGTTCCTCCATTCGAAAGATCTTGTGCACAGAGACTTGAAACTGGAAAACATATTGGTGTTCGCCGCTGATATGTCTAAAGTTAAACTGTGTGATTTCGGATCTACGAGACGAGACGGGAGTCTGGTCACGAAGACAAAGTGTACGTGGCATCCCTTTATTCCGCCAGAGGTCTGTGAAGTTGTCAGCAATGAGAGATACCATTGCAGGACCACCGCCGACTGTTGGCAGCTGGGAATCATAATCTTCGTTTGTTTGACGGGATGTCCTCCTTGGCAATCAGCCGACAGCATCTCTGATCCGGCATACTGTGGTTTCCTGAGATGGCAGAAAAGAAGGACGACAAAGATCCCTCCTCAATTTAGACGATTCTCGTCCAGACTTCTCCGCATGTTCCGGAGATTACTAGAACATAAGGCTGATAAGCGCTCTTCTGTCTCAGAGGTGAATAAATATCTTAAAGACGCCTGGATGGAGAGAAAGTCCCCTGCGGCGACAGCGGTGGGTGGAGGTACGTCTTCTTCCGCTGCGGCAGTCTCCGGTGATAAAAGAGATTATCTTAACATGTATCTGGACCACGGTGACGAGCACAATCAACTCTCAGATGAAAGTAAGAGTAAGCTAAAAAGGTTGCTAAACAGTTATGGTCTTGAAACTACTGTTGACCAAAAGGTTATGACAAAGAGAGTGTGGGAGTGGTTGATGACTTGTGAAACTGAACTTGAATCTAATCTTGAAGGTATCTGAATCATGATCTTTTATACATTTTCAGACTGAATCAACATAACCAGTGATAGTGGCATCGATACTCACTCAGATGATCGTGCCTGCGTGATACGTGTTTTGAGATCTTTATCGTAATAACAAAACTGGTTCGTGTTTTAACCGTCTAAAGATGATCAAAACGATCGAAATACTTATCTGTGTTTGCTCAACAAATATGAAGAAAGATGTGGTTTTATTTATTCAAAAGAAGATAAATTCAAAATATGGTTGATGAAAATAGTTTAACGAGAGCTAAATTGATTCTGTTATTAATTTATGAAATAAATATTGATAAATTTATCTATATTGGGAAAAAGATTTAAAAAAAAAAAATTTTTACTGCATTAAACTTCCAAGCACTGCTAAAAATACGCTCTAGTTGGAATATTAATATTAAGAAAACTTTGAGATAAATATTTTAGATACTTTAGAGGTTAATGAGCCGGTCAGTGTTGTCACTTTAGTGTAAAGTACCTCTGGTCAATTTTACAAAAATGTTACGCTATGTAACAAAAAGATTTTTAATATTGTATATTTATTAGAAATTTTAGATGATAGAAAAATGTTTAGGACTGATCAAAAGTATTATAATTACTACTATTGCCAAATATTTTAAATCGCGATTTATAACATAGGATTTCAATATTTTAAATGTGTTCTATATTAATATTTAATCGTTTTAAATATTTTACTAGAACGCATTTTCGAAATCAAATGGCTTTTGAAGTATAACTTTTATTTGTCCAACACTAAACCATTTTAGAAAGAATAAATTTGTTTACATATAAAAATAAATATTTGGCTCATTTTACTTGAAACAATACCTTGGCAAAGATATTACAACATATATGTCAATTTGTAGATTTAATTATTTTAAAATTAGATATGTTAATCTATTTTATTAAATTATGCAATAGTATAATATATTATATTGATCTTTAAAATGTGGTTTGTTTTGATTTGATTTGATTGACGTTTAGAAACATTTTAGAACTTGTATTTTCACCTTGTAATGAATCGGTACAATATTAATAATATTGAAAATATAGAATAAGTATATTACCTTCCGTTAGTGAATTATTGCTTTTGTGAAAACCCTAGTATTATTAACTATTAGTGTTGATATTATTTATGTATTGTCTCAATATTAATATCAATATCAAATAAAAGTGTAGGAATGTTCATATATCATATATATGAATACCCTACTATAGACTACTAATTAAAAATATATGACTAATTACTGTAATGAGACAATAACGTGAGCACCTTTATAAACCTGGCCCGGTAGATAATATATTTCATATCAATATATTTACAAAAATAAAACTTTAACCAACATATTTACTAACGAAATTAGTTTTTAAAAAACGTGTATTTGTAGATATATTTATTCAATGAAGACAGGGTACCTGCACATATAATAAATATATTACTGTTCATAATAAGTTTAAACCTGCATAATAATAATGAGATTACACTTTATCAAACGTTTCAGAACATTTTAATATAATTTCTACACACAATACTTAATAATTTATCAAGTGAACGTTGTGATGTCAATATGATACAAAATAATAATAGTTCTTTATACATTTACAGATGGTGCACACTGTTATTATAAACAAATTTCATTTCCAGCTACTAGTGCGGAATTTAAGATTCTAGTGATTCTATATTTATTCTAGCTTTAAAATCAGCAGGGATAGTCTATCATCACGCTTCTAACAATGTGAAATAAGAACTTTATGATTTAACTTTGATAAAAAAAGACAGACTTCCTAAATTATTGTTTATTCACAACAAACCATACTCTTAAAATGATACAAAGTACTCATTTTAAATTCTACATAACATTGTTTCAGAATGTGGAACAAAGACATCTGACCCTAAATTGTTTTAGCAAAAGGAAGCCTTCCCCGAGGAAATTCTACCATTGTTTATCACCCAATTATATGTTCCCCTATATTATCACTCTCACCATTGATTCTATTAAACAGAAGTTTCCATAATTGTACGTAGTCATGGCAGTGATAAATTGAATACAAAATTCAACATGAGCAAGGGGTATTGGGTTTGTGAGAAGAAGCCAACCTGAACAAAAAGAGCAGTAATTATGGCTATGAATTCCTCTTATAGAACTGTCACAGTTTTGAGATAAACACATCATGACCATCTTCCCTCCCAAGAAGCGGTGGAATTGCTGCGCAGCTGCAGTCGATATATCTGCTGATAGAAAGCACACTACTGCACCTGCCCAAATTATATAACTTCTACCTAGGTCTGAGTCCCGTGAAAGACGTATAAATTAGACATAAACAAGACTTTCCATCAAACCCTAATCCTATTACTGACCTACGAGACATAGACTTCCACTGATCACAGCATCATGTATGAGACAATTGAGGTGAGGTCATAAATAGTGACGATCAGCATGACCATATTATAGCACTTTGATCAAAACTTCATCAGAAAAATGTTACACCCTACAGCCTGGAGTGATGGCGTAACCTTGAAATATTATCACAAATAGTAACAATCCACTGAGGGAATGCTGGAAAAGTATTTCCTTTTATGCACACGCTGCTACCTAATACAACTCAAACATCATAATAATTTATCTTTCAGACAGCTGTCAAGAAGTGCTTTGGACATGGATGGAATGTTCTGAAGCCATCACTGGTCAAAGCTAAGATTGAAATAAGTATAGAGCTGTTAAAAGTATCCTAACATCAGACTAGCTTTTGGTCAGATTTTGAGCATAGCTTGGTTCCCACAGAATACGTATGTTAATGTTAGCGTTCATTATTTTCTTCCAACGATTACAGGGAAAACGATGGATTTTTTGAAATACTTTAAAGGAAACTACATATAGACCGTCGAGTATGAGGACGCTAATTCACTGCTGAATTATCTACTCGCCGGTATTGTGGCATCAATTTCACTATGCAAGAGATAATAACCACATTCTGACGTCACGGAAGCTTGTCACAACCATTTCCAGATTATTATTTTAAAGAAATATCCATCCTTATACAAGCTGATTCGAAAATTGCAGAAGGAACAATCAGCGATATAAACCGTGGACTAGGAGTTAGAAACAAGTCTGCCCATTACACAACCTCGAAAATTAACTTTTAGGACACCACTACGACAAATCACAAACCATTACCAGAAAGATGATTATTTGCGCACATTTTGCCACAACATGTCAGTGTCACTTAAACCGTCGTAATGAGTCCTGATTATATTATGTACAAAATAACTTTCATAAACTTAAATTATTCAGCTTGTAAAGTAGACAAAAATATAAAATGTTTTAAAATAATTTTGGATTTTTTCTTTTGAGCAGATTTCTTTTGATATACTCTTCCAAGGTATACTATAATTTTCAAAATTTTCCGTGTATCAAAAGTCACTAAGTGAATTTTCATGGAATCACAGAATACTATTTTTTTTAACTTGTTTCAAAGATTTGTAATTTTATTACTATACAGAGTAATCTTTATTAATTTTTTTTATAGAAAATAGAAATTTCATTGTGATAAAGTGTAATATTTATTCATTTATTCTCATGACACTGTATTGTCACTATCAAACCAATAACCTATCCTATAATTTTACAGAAAAATGGTAATGTCATTATTTTAAGGATGATTAGTTTTTTAGTTGTAATTCTAAATGCTGTACTGTATTAAATACCCTACTAAGAATCCTTTATTATTCAACATGAAAATCAATTTAGGTTATAATAGTACAAATATATACAGATAAATGTAATGTAACTGTACCGTCATGCAAGATCTATTAATGTATCTATAGGTAATTATAATACTATAAAAGGGCGTAATAATTGTTACTGTGTGTACAAAGTTAATGTTGTTACGCTAGATAAAACTCTTATATGATTTTAAAAAAATAGTAATATGTGCTATATGTGTACAACACTAACTATATATGAATATAGTATCGTACTGAAAATATTGATCTCACTAGTAGTAAGTATATTAATTATTTAGTGTTACGTGTATATATAGATATTGTATATCTTTGTTAAAAACTTAAATTAAACTTTGATGCCAAATATTAATAAGTCTTTTAATCATCTCTACACATAATTCCATTTACAAAACCAATTATTAATTTTCTGTACAAGCACAAGTGCAGTGTGATTAAGACTGAAAGTAAATATATGTTTCTTTCTTAATTTCATTGTAAACCTCTTTTCCAAATCATTGATTCAAATGTTTTTATTATATATGTTCATAAGATGAGATGAAACGTCAAATAAGATCACAAATAAAATTAATAATATATAAGAAAAATCATAATGTTCCTTCAACTATGAAACAGAAAATAAGCATTGGTGTATAGAATTATAGCAAACTAAACTCTAAGCCACCAAAATGGTTGTAGTGCAAGTACTATATTTTCTAAACAGAGAGATATATTTTTTGTGGGAGCACAGTGAAAATGGCACTTTAATTATTATCAACAAACACTTTTATACCTTAACTCATACATTTATAACAATTGTTTTTGATAATTTAAAATATTTTCTTAGTTAAAAATTATATTCTTGTGTATTTTATAGCACCAATACACATAATTTTGATTATTGTAATGGTAAAGTTCTCTTAGCATGCAAGTTACTGCAAATTCAATTAAAATATCATTTTTATTACCATCATCAAAATCATCATCATCATCAAAGAACGTGCTAGAAGGAGTAGATTGTGGTATTCAAGAAGAATCGATTAATAAATGTTTGTAATTTTACTAGCAATAAGGATCAGTGAACTATAATGTACAAGTAGTAAATGCAGATGCAAGTAGCGATTGTTTGCATTTAAGGAGGACATAATACAATAATACAATAATTACAATAGTGAGCACATCCTGGATACTTGTACAGTGATGCTTGACGTTGTGTATCAAACTGAATTGACAAATACGCAACTGAAAAATTTTGAATTTAATGTTTAAGGACACGCTAATTTCTTATTGAGCTAAACTGCCGAGGACGGGGAGATCGAGGTTTGAATCTCGCTTGGGTGAACTGAGGCGGCTATTCCTAAATAGTTTTCCATCCTATTCCTAAATAGTTATCCACGCAAGTGCGGGTTCCCTTCTTTTAAATTCAACCGTCCTAATTCCAACCCATTAGCGTGATTAGAACTTAAAAGTATAACCCGAATGGGTAGTAAGACTCGGTGCTAAAAAAGTTTAAGGTTTTCTGTTTCAATATATTATTAGTTTTATAATATTATGCTATGTAAAATTTACCAATCTAAGAAAATCACAAAAAAATTACTTTTGTTTGCCCTTCAAATAGCTAGATTTTGTAATCTGAAACAACTTTTATATATGTGAAAAAAAAAATACAGTGGAGCGTCGTTAATCCGGATCGATCGGGACCGGGACCTGTCCGGATTACTGAATCGTCCGGATTTTCAAATGTGCTTTCAATAACTGTATACATACGCAATGTATTGACTAGAGGATACATGACGCTCGGGAGTCTACTGTATTGCAAAATAGAGGCTGAAGGGTTCGAAAAATACAGTACACAAAATATTTTAATAAAGTATATTGAATAAGAACATGTACATTATGTAATTTGGATTGGTAACTCTACAATACTTTTTAGAAAAAAAAAGAATCTACAGTAATTAATGGAAACTTACTGGGTAAAAAGTCCTTAATTGTTTTTTGTGCAAGACTTGAAGTACATTTCTTTGCAGCCATGTCTCTCAGTCTTTTAAGAAGTACAAGTTGTGTCGCCGTCCCCTCAGTTTGCCTCTCTAACCAGTTCATAGCTGTCTGGAATGATTCATAGGCGTCTGAGTGTGAAGGACCAGTAGCTTCTTCAGCATCCATTTCTTCATCGTCGTCACTCTCTCTTACATTGCTTCCATTATCATTGTCCTCAATTACCTGATGAACTATTTCATCATAATTCAAATGCTGATAACAGAGTCATTGCCATCACTTTCAAACCACTCCCTTGCGTCAAGTTCATCGCACTGTTCAAATCCAGGCAATGTCTGGAATAGAGCCACAACTTTGGCGTCAGTAGGAGTGTTGGCGCCCGATGGAGTTTGAGAGTTTACCTCATCTTGTCCTTGATTTGGGGTTTCGGGGGTTAGCCACAATTTTTTTCATGCATTTTTTAAGTTGTCGTCAGTGAGAGATCCCAAGCATCTGCTACCATGTAAATGGCGTCCTTTAGGCTGAGGTTTTTTACAAACTGCAGCACACTTTCTTTGTCTCTTTCAGCTAGCAAGAGCTGACGAATAATCTGTTTACTATAAGTTCTTTTAATTTTTTCTACGACCCCCTGGTCCATCGGTTTTAGTATGGAGGTTACATTTGGAGGCAGGAACATGACTTGAATATTATCGTTTATTTTGTTCAAGACATCGAGGCCGGGTGAGTTGGGGCATTGTCAATGATGAGGACCACCTTGCCTTCTTTTTTGTTTTGTTTGCTATGTTTTTTAACGCTGGGAACGAAAATATCTTTGTACCATTGGTAAAAATTGCTGCATCCATCCATTTGTTTTTTTGTGACCTGTAAATTACAGGTAAGGTTTTAATGTTCTTAAAGCATCGTGGCTTTTTACTTTTTCCAATAACCAACAGATCCAAAGCGTGAGAACCACTTGCGTTAGCACAAACCATTGCTGTCACTCTTTCCTTTATGACCTTGAAGCCAGGGGCGAATTTTTCTCTACGAGAAGCCAATGACTTCCGGGGTAAGGAACGCCAATTAGCCCAGTTTCGTCAGCGTTGTAAACATCATCTCTTGTGTAGCCCTCCTCAATTGTCATGCTAACAAATTTTACCCTAAATATCATTGCGGTAGCATTATCAGCAGATAATATTTCACCTTGGACATCAAGTTCTCTAATCCCGTGCCTCATTTTAAAATTCTTCAGCCAACCCGAACTAGCTTTGAAATCTGTAGGCCCGCCAAGTTTTTCATTCATCTGGATCGCCTTTTCACAAATGAGTGGGCCAGAAATAGGCTCACCTAAACTTTTCCTCTGCGTAAATCAAATGTACATAGCGTCTTCCAATTCACTGTTTTTTGCCGTTCTTGTGGTTTTTCTTTTCTGTGAACCTTCTCCAGAATCTAGTTTTGAAGCAAAACGTTGCAAACTCTCTTTCTTTGCTTTAATGTCACTAATGGTTGAAGTTCCCACACCATATATTTTAGCGAGAGATGCACCACGTTCCCCTCTAGACTGTCTTCGTAGAATTTCTAACTTATCCTCTATAGATAAAAATTTATGTTTCCTTTTATTTGATAATGATGACATGATTAACAAAGTTAAAATATGTACCGTTTTAAATCGCACACTAAAACGTTACAAGGACACCTATACGACGAAGGTTTCACCACTGCTGTAAAGTTTGTAAATGATAGCTCAGAACTGAGCCGAGCACGTGACCAAGGAGAGGTGACTGGCTAAGTCGTTGAACTCTCAAGGACACCTTCCACTACCTCCCCTGCCTGCTCTCACCGCCGATCTGGATTTCCGACGCTCCGGATTTTTGACGTCCGGATTTCCGACGCTCTACTGTATATGCACTTAAATAGACTAGGATTGGCCATTTTTAGAGTATTAAAATAGTTAGTAGGCCATTAACAGACTTATTTCTATTTTGAAATAAAATAGTACAATGTACATTTCTATGCTATGCTGATTGCATATGATAAATTTGTGAGGCACATGAAGAGTGAAGCAAATATAGTGGCATAAGATTGAATTCGCCACCTGTGGAGGCCATAGTATCAACAATGGAAGACCGGAATGAGTGGGACGAAGATGATTAACGTCTGTCAAGAGTCTGTCGAGGTGTGTGCTTCAGAATATTCAAGTGTAGTAACACCATCCCAGGGAGAGACATAACAAGATCAATAAAGTCTTCAACGATTAAGGAATTGTTATTGTCGTATTGTAGCAGTTCAATAAGTGACGCCTCATCCTCCCCCTCAGATAGAACACTTCCAGTAGCTAAAACAACACTTTGGAAGTAATGTGTGGTGACCATTGATACATTCCTCCATGGCTGCTCGCCCAAATGCTTGTCTGTCAGCGAAGAAGTCTGTTAGTATTTCTTAGCTATAGCTGTTGGTATGAAACTTAAGAGTCTGTCTCACCAACACTAAAATGAACAGTTGTAAGTTCAAAATAAGAAAATATCATCTAGACTTGTGGGAAAGGAATGATAACTGTTTAGGTGGGGGGAGGAGGGTTCTCCGTGTGTCAATCATTATGGATGCATTTGAGCTCATTCCTCCCTTTCTGGCTTCTGTAAACTAGTATCGGTTTATTAGGTAGAATACTTTTAAGTTTGGTTGGTCCAATCCCTAATTATTCTCTCTATACTTGCTAACCACTCATACTTTATACAAGCAAATGATGGTATAGTTTCTAAATATGCCAAACTTGTAAATAAGTTACATTATTTAAAATAAATATCTGGCTAATGGAAAAGCTTATAAATAGAATTCGTTAATGAATCAGACATCCTTTAATTTGGGCTTGTTTTCTCGGTGGTGATTAGTGGGGAAATGTCTCGTCTAGTAAGGTGTATTAAAATGACAGATAGGTGGAGCATAGACTCTCGGTGGTGATTAGTGTGGAAATGTCTCGTCTAGTAAGGTGTATTAAAATGACAGATGGGTGGAGCATAGAATCTTGGTGGTGATTAGTGTGGAAATGTCTCGTCTAGTAAGGTGTATTAAAATGACAGATGGGTGGAGCATAGAATCTTGGTGGTGATTAGTGTGGAAATGTCTCGTCTAGTAAGGTGTATTAAAATGACAGATAGGTGGAGCATAGACTCTTGTCTCCACCACTTTAATAGTTCAGTGGTTTGTCTCGAGACGGTCCTATTAGCCAGAGGTGATTTGTTAGTGTTACAGCCTTAAAGTAGATAATAAATTACTCAACTATTATGTTTTGGATTGTAAATATTCTTATAACAAATTGGTCTAAATTATTGTAAGAGTGATAACTCTATTTTAAAAATTCAAAACGATTAATTATAATATTTTTAGTCTGTGTCAAACTTTGTCAATTTTAACATATTTTCAGAAAATATACAAAATAAGATTATTAAAAAATAAAATAATTTAAATAAAAGTATCAAATTAACATTCTTCCTTTAATAAATAAAGCAAGTCCCATGTTTTTACGATGTATTTACGAAGTTTCATAAGCTAAACTGCTGATGCAAACCAGTGAACGGTTCGCCCTGAGATGGCTCTTAAATCAATGGTGGAAGCGTTGTGACTGTCTTCACTCAGAATTTCGTCCCCTCCTCATTTCATAATTTCAGTCGCTTTATTTGCTACCAAAATAAGTATTCAAGAAGAAAGAGATTTTCTTCAATTCTTATGGTCAAACACCATGAAAGGTTTGTATTTAAGAAAGGTTCAGTTTTTAAGTTTATGTAAATAAAAGTTAACGATTCATTATTTAGAAATATTAAAGACATAAATGTATATATGTATAAATATGGATCATGACATATTATTATTAGGTTCATTATAGGCGGAAATTCCCTTCAACAGATTCCACTAAATCTAGAGTTGGCTGTATTAATATAAATAGAAAAAGAAAATTCACCATTAAGGAGGTTTCTTTGAGTAGGTAGCCTATTCCAAGTTAATCTTACTAATTTTATTGTTGTTTTTAAATATCCGGGACACTAGTTACACAGAACAAGGAATTTATGTATAAGTTAAAAATACTGTGTGCATATTCTCAAATTTCCCTAGTCGTATATGCTAAGCTTTTCCCTTATTTGGTTTCTAAATTTTAACTATCCACATAGCTCCACAAGTGGTTTAGGGTGTCAAACTCGCAATAATATATTAATATAAATATGCGCCTAGTGTCGATACCCTAAGAATCCTTAAGCCACGTGAATACATGTTAAATTTAAGCTTTTATTTTTAGTTTTTGAGTTAACCAAGTTTGTGGCCAAGAAATCAAAGGTGTTGAACTCACAAAAATATATATTTTTTAATCTCAATTTTGCACTCGTAGATTTAATAAGATACGTTTCAGATTTCTAGGTTTCTGAGTTTTGGCGTCAGCCGCATTGGCAGTCAAATGGGAAAGGCGTTAGGATCTGAACACAGGTAAAAGGTGTTTTTAATACGTCTAAGGGCATCTGGTACATACTTTGTGAATACTAAACACCCAATAAAACCAAAATAATGTATTTATGGATTTAACATTTTAATTACTCTTTGTCTAAATTTCAGTTGATTTGGTGATCAAGCTAGACATAACACTAATGAATTCTGCATTCAATAGTTCGTTATATTCACATCGATCTCGTTGTTTAAGGAAGGATGTTTGAAAAAAATCAATTATTAGGGGTTAACGGGGAAAAAAATATATCCTATGCCCGTCCTGAGAGTATAAGGAATATATGAGTGAAAATCCTGTCTTGTTAGATCAGTTCAATGATTATCGAGTTTATCTCGAACATACAGGCAAAACAAACAAATCTCTTAGTATAAGTGAGAGATGAGATATATTATATGATTGAGCTAAATGTTGTGTTTC
>JBCFYV010003508.1:11243514-11247930 GCA_039000515.1 Timema cristinae | reverse complement strand
AAAAAATTCTGAAATCTAGGAAAAAAGTCGACGATTATCAAAGATTGGCTAGTTTTAGAAAACATCAACAGCGTTATTTAACAGACAGGGAGAGAGCGAAACAACCAATTAAAATACCCATCGTGGGCCCCACAGTATTAAAACGAAGACCGGTCGACCTTGTCCGAGGTACATGAAAAGTAAAAAGAAAACGACCTAGGAGACAGTCGGCGATTCCACCTCGATTCCTTTCAGACGAGGCCTCATTTCAAAGCAGTCCTATTAGTGTAGACTCGCCAGAGAAGGAGGGTGGGTGGGTGGAAGGGGAGTCATATTTTGTGCCTAGATCAGAATCTGATGAAATTGAAACAGGTTCCACTAAATTATTCGGTAACATAGCGGGAAAATATTTATCACCTTACGTCCACCGGAGAGTGTCTACTGACCCTGTATTTGGAATTAGAAAAGAGGGGGATACTTTTAAAATAGGCAATTCGAGTTTCACCGTAGACGATAACGATATATACCTGGGTAACACACACTATAAAGGCACGCAAGGACTTTGGAGTTGTTGACCAAAAGAAACGTAAATAAAGATATAATTACAGAGAGTGATTTAAAAAAATATAAAGACATACTAATTGCCACGAGCGCTCATCGACAAAACTTTGATCCTAACGCAAAAATAACGTCCAGCAGAGGTTTGAAATATAAAACAGTCATTTCTAAACTTTTTCCCGCCAGACCACGTTGGAACACGCTAAGATGAGCGCCACGTTAAAAAAACTATATTACAATCTCCCACGACCTTCGGCCTTCTCGACGGCCACAAAACTTAAAAAGGCCAGTCGGTTGGATAAAATAAAAGTAGACGAATGGTTAACAGGGCAGGACGCGTACACTCTACACCGTAGTTTAAGAAAAAGGTTCCCACGTAATCCGTACAGAGTCGCCAATATCGACGATGTGTGGGAGATTGATCTAGTAGATATGAGAGCTTTTAAAAAGGACAACAGGGGCATCAACTATATTCTAAACATTATTGATGTATTTTCAAAGTACGCGTGGTCTATACCGCTTAAAACAAAATCGGGCGCAGACATCACCGTGGCTATAAAACAGATTTTTAAAAAAGGTCGACGCCCCCTTTCGATTCAGTCGGACAAAGGTAGGGAATTTTTAAATTCTAAATTTAGAACATTTTTGAAACAAGCGGGCGTTCATTTTTATCATTTGCATAATCCTGATATAAAGGGGGCCGTCGTGGAGCGTTTCAATCGCACGCTGAAAACTAAAATGTGGAAATATTTCACCGCATTCAACACTCACAACTACGTCGATGTGATGGGCAAGCTAGTTCAAAATTATAACGCTAGTGTTCATTCGACTATAGGAATGGCTCCGGCTTCGGTCAAGCCTATTCACGTACTTAAAATATTATTGCGCCTGCAAAAGCGGTGGGCTAAAATTAAAGTAGGGAAAATTTTGTTCAAGGTGGGCGATCATGTGCGCATAAGTAAAGAAAAAATGATTTTTGACAAAGGTTACGAGGCTAATTTTACACGAGAAATATTTAGCATAGTTAAAGTAATTCCTAGACTTCCCCAACCGGTCTATTCCTTACAGGATCTCCGAGGGCGGCCCATTGAGGGACATTTTTATAACTTCGAACTAGTTCGCGTGCGTCGTCCAACGATTTTTCAAATAGATAAAATAGTACAGAGTAAGCGAATTAAGGGCATTCAACATCATCTGGTCAAGTGGAAAGGATACGACAGTTCTTTCAACAGCTGGGTGCCTGCGTCTAACATTAAACAAATATGAGTCAGTTTTATGTAGCACTGCCGTCGGACTCGAGCGCCGAATATTACGAGAATAATACACTCTCTTACTATACTACAAAATTGGCACAGTCCATACAGCTAGAACACGACCGGTGGGAGGTGGGACTAGCTGAATTATCCTATCCCGTGGGTTTTGAAAGTCTTGAAGATAACATTTTATCAAAAGATAAAGAATTGACGGCAAACGTCGTGGTGACCCAAGTGGGTCGTGTTTCGTTTCCTCAACAAGATTTCACCTCCTTTAAGGAGCTTTATAATAAAATTAAGAGCTCGATAAGTGATAAAGGAGATCTAGAGGTTTTAATATCTGAATTTCAATGGTACATTCTTCGTGATCAAACAATGTTAACTGAGATTAAAAAACAAAAGGGTGCATGGACCGCCGACAAGTCACCCATAACTACACGATTCAAAAACACAATTTCATTTACGGTGGCGAAAAAAAAATTTAAAATAGAATTTCCTGTTCGTCTCTATGTGGGCATCGGAGACTTAATTACAACCATTCGAAACAGACTACCCAACATAGAGTCACTTAATGCGGTTAATACACATATTAGGGATTTAATGAGCGAGGACATTAAGGGGGTCTTTTTGAGACCCAATCGTAAACTGCCAGGCTCTGTTTCAATCGAAACGGAACCCGTCTTTGTGTACACAGACATTATAGGACCACAGTTACTAGGCGATTCGTATGTAAGATGGATTAGAATCATACAGTTCCCCTCCGCCACCGCGCATCACGTGTTCTTTCCTATATTCTATTTTCCCGTCGAGAAATGTAATTTTGATTCTATAAGTATAGGCTTATACACAAAGTTTGGTGAACGAGTGAATTTTCAATCGGGTCCCGTGCCCACCGTAGCGATTTTACATTTTAGAGAGAAAAAACTAGATAAATAGATACGTGGGATAGTAATTTGACTTAGTCTTAACAATGGAGGGAGAGAGAGAAAACATCGGTCCCGTCTATCACGCCAGTTATAAAATGCAACGGGGACGTGGTCTCGGCGCGTTTTTGGGAGGGTTATTTCGATTTGTCAAACCATTGTTTATGAGGGGGCCGAAAGCGGTGGGAAAACAAGCGTTACAAACAGGTTCGCACATTTTGTCCGACATAGCGACACGTGAACCTGGTCAAAAAGTTGGTGATATAGTTAAAAAGCGCGTCACTCAGGCGGTCGAGGGACGTGGCTTAAAAAGGGGAAAAAAGCGTAAACGACTTCATTCGAAGGTGGGCGCCAGAGCAAGAGGGAACAAGAGAGCTAAAAAAGACATTTTCGATTAATTATGGAGTGTTCAAAAACAGAACTCGATCTTTTCGACGAAAAATGCATTCAAACTGTAATTAAAATAATAAAGTGGTCGAATACAAACCCATCACTTCCGTGGACAATGACGCTCAGTTAGAGTTTTTTTTGCCCCGGGGACGGTGAATACTTTCGAGACCTCTCTTCGATTAAATTATATCTTCGTATTCAACTGGTGAGGGGGGGCGGGACACCGGTCACAGCCGACAATAAAATCGGATGCGTCAACAACTTGTTAAATTCTTTATTCAATCAAATCAATATCTCTCTCAACGAAACACCTATTACAACCTCGACCGACAACTATGCCTACAGGGCTTATTTAGAGACTTTAACTAATTACGGTAGAGACGCCTCCGACACCCACCTAGTGAATGGTATGTGGTTTTTGGATACCCCTGCAACTAACGGTGAACTCTCTGCATCCATAGAGAACAAAGGCTTCGCCACGAGATTAGACTTGTTAAAACATCCGGTCGACTTGGTGGGACGTTTACACGCCGACATTTTTAATATTTCACATTTGCTGTTGAAAAATGTATCGTTGCGTGTTAAATTAATTCGCAACAAAAGAGAGTTTTATCTGCTCACAGACGCGGACAATTTAAACACCGACGTGCGGTTGCGAATTTTAGACGCCACCCTCTTTGTGAAACACGTGGAAGTGTCGCCGACTATTTCACTCGCTATAGAAAAGACACTGTTACGAAAGCCGGCCCAATACCACCTCAATCGGGTGGACGTCAAGTCTGTGACCGTACCCAAAGGATCCAAGTCTGTGAGTCTAAACAATGTTATTCAAGGGGTTATCCCTAAAATTGTTTTATTCACAATGGTGTCAAACGATGCGTTTGTGGGCAGTTTGAACACGAATCCGTTTCAACTCATTCATAGAAACCTTGATCGTTTCGTCCTATATGTAAATGGAATCCAAAAACATTTGCCCATTTTGATAAATTTTGACAACGTCGGCACGTCCACCCTCGCCTATGATACATTGTTTTCGGGATTGGGCATACACCATCAAAACAACGGCCATTTAATCACGCGAGACATGTTCAATAAAGGTTACTTTATGTTGGCCTTCGACTTAACTCCCGACAGCGCAGGACAGGACTCGCACACCAGCCTTCAGACAGAGGGGAATGTGAGATTTGAGTTACAGTTCAAGACAGACCTTGACACCGCCATAACCTGTTTGTTTTACTCTGAGTACGAGGGGACGGTGTCGATAGATTCTAATAGGGAGGTGAAAATTAATTATTAACACCATGAATTCTCAT
>JBCFYV010003508.1:11216014-11228514 GCA_039000515.1 Timema cristinae | reverse complement strand
CAAGTTATGTTTATTTAAGATTCGGATGGATATCTACTTTAATATGAGGTTGATTTTGTCTACTGTACCCCACGAAAAAAAAACCCTAACAATAACATACGTTTTTTTTATTCAATTTAACTTGTAAACGGAATATGAAAGATTGCACTAAAAAAATGCAATTTAATATCTACTTTAATACAAGATATATAATTTTATTTAAAAATAAATAAAACTTTAAATACAAAATGATAGTTCAAAATTAAGCATTTAGCTCTGACAAGTAAGAGGATTTTCTACATACAAGACAGTCAAATTATAATGCATTAGACTAGTAACTTGACACTATGGGGATGGAGGGGGTGTAAAGGAGGGGACTGAATTGTATCCATTCGGAATGGTATCCATTCCGATAGTTTTGTAATAAACTGCTTTTGTGAAAATCCTGAATTGTATCCACTGGAATTATATCCCCCAAAACCTGAATCGTACCCCCTCGGAATGGTATCCATTCCGATAGTTTTGTAATAAACTGCTTTTGTGAAAATCCTGAATTGTATCCACTGGAATTATATCCCCCAAAACCTGAATTGAGGTTCGAATCTCGGTCGGGTGAACTGAGGGTGGCTGTTCCTAAATGGTTTTCCACTCTCCCTCCACGCAAATGTGGGTTTCCCTTCCTCTAATTCAACCTTCACAATTCCCAATCCATTAGCGTAATTAGTACTTCAAGCGTATAAACCGAACGGGTAATAAGACGCGGTGCTAAATAATAACCCTATTGTTTTGAACTGTCGGTTTTATTTCATGTTTTTGAAACAGTTTGAATGAAAAGTAGCTAAAGTATTGTCAGATTATTGCTTATTCTTTTTACAAAATATATATTTGTAGTAGTCCATTTTACAATTTCAAAATTCCCCCCTCCTCCCTCTTTTAAGATCTACAAATACTAAAAGTGATAATTTAACGTACAGTTTCAATTCTAAAATATGTTCGAGTATACGAACTTTAATTTGATACTGGCTAAACTAGGGATACACACGCAACTTCCTTTGTAAATTATTGTTATTACTATGATAATATCGTGACTTTAGCGTTAGTGCGTATAGCCCGAATGGGTAGTAAGACATGGTACTAATAATGATAATGATATACAGTGGGTAATATATAAACTAAATAAAAATGTCACCATTTATTGTAAATAATGATTCCCTTGGGTAACTCAAAAAAATTGTACTTAGGAATTGGAGCCCTTGTCCTTTGACTTGGGACGACATTCTAATAATACACCGAGATTGCGGCTCGAAACTCCACACTACTCCTTAGAGCAGAGGTGGGCAAATTTTATCCCCGAGGACCACATGGACATATGTGAGGTCTCTAGCTGGCCGCATGTAACAAACGTCTAAATTAACTAAATAATGAACTTTATTATCACGGAAAATTGCATATATTAGTCATATAACCATATAGCTTCGATACAAAAAAAAGTAGCAAATAAAATCTAATGTCATAACAAATAAAACTAAATATGTTATGTACTCATGTTGATACTTAGCCTACCAAATGTTGATTAATAACTACTCAAATTGCCATCGTTAATGGAATTTATGCAACTGTCCAAAATCCTGCACAAGTTTGTCGAAGTCAGGATTCAGCTTGTTCGTCCTAAATCGCGAAACACTTTGTAGATTTGAGTATGTTAAGAGAGAACTGTTCTTTACTTTGTTAATGTTCATGCATGAGAAAGTCTTTTCACAAATATAGGTAGAAGCAAATAACACAAACATCTTTCTGGCAAACGTTTTCAAATTACCAAACTTTTCTCTACAAGTGATGCATACAATTCAGTTAGTTTCATTTTCTTAAAGTCTGCTTAAAGATTGATTAAATCAAACTGGAACTCATTTGATTTGCTCTTACACATGGAACATTATAATCGAGCTTGCTCACTTGTTCAAATGTCTAAAAACATGCACTGATTATCTATTTAATTTGACATTTTTGTTAGTAAAATCACAACAATTTTACAATTGCGTGCGGCCCTCAAGCGGCCCGTGGGCCGTAGCTTACACACCGCTGCCTTAGAGAACATCATCATGATAGCTTTTCTTTGGTTTTGTAGTAAGCAACAAAATTGAAAGGATTAGGGGGGGTGGTGGCGGCCGGGAGTAATGACACTCCGAAAGGGGATGGGAGAGTATTAGAGGGGTGAGAGGGGTTGGTGTTGTTACTGCCCTAGCTACAGCAGCGCAGCTCCGGTGTGGTGTTAGCACATGGTACTACTTGGAGTAGAGATTTGCCAAACCTCGAGATGTCCATCCGAATCTTAAGAGCGGATACGAATTTGATGAGGTGTTTTTTTATATTTTGTATAACTAATCTATTGAGGTTATAAGTTATTTAAAAATTATCTAATATATGTCATCATGGAGCTGAGCAGTGAAGTTAAAGGCAATATAAATGATTTATGTACACTGTGAAGAGGAAAAATCGAGGACTGCCACAAATGCAGCTAACGTTATGCCTTCAGGAAATAAATGGTACGGAACTCCGCACGGACTTTCTCACTCTATTGTTTATAAATGTAAATCTTTACTCAAAACTCGTAATATATGTGAAACGAAATAATATACACTAGGAAACTTGAGCACAAATTTCACCATACTTACGTAAAAAAAATTTTGGACTTGTAGTTTTAAATTTTATTTTTAAAGAATTAATGTCCTTATTTGTAAATTGGGACCAATAAAAACCTAGATCGATATAGGGTTCACAAAGGTCAACACTTCGTATTAAAATGTTGACTTCCGGTTAAAATGTCGACATTTTATTATCGCATTGCTATTAAATTACTCATTTATAAATTTAGACTAATAAAAAATGTAAATATTTACTTATGAGTCTAAAAGGATAGAAATATGTAGATCATTGCTGTGCAAACACTCCTCCTAAGAAGTTAAAAGATAAAAAACAATTTTTGAGAGACTTACTTATATTTAATTACTCTATGGCATTATATAATTGTTGCGTTAAAACTTAAGTAGTGTTTCTTTACAACTAAAGCTCACAAAATTGTATTAATATATTTTGAAATTATCGAAAAACTATTGGTTTTATAAAAATAATTTTTAATAAAAGGATTTTAATTATTAATAGTACTAAAATTTGCACTGACAAGTTATTTAGTATCTCAAATAGCTGCGGAGATACGGAAATTTCCGCTTCTGTAAAGTTCCCTAAAATTAATTTTAATGGGGGAAAAAAATAGCAATTTTATTTATAAACTTATTCAACGCCTAGATACGAATTTTAATAAAAATAGTTTGAGCCTATTTTGAGAACATCAATTTTTTCTCTTTTTGCCCTTTATTAAACTACTCTTAATTTTAGGGTTGAATAGGCACACAGACAGACAGCATTGCAAAAACAACTTTTTAGGTTTGTGGGGGGGATTGGGGGGGTCATGTAACGTCGACATCCATCAACATATCGAGTTAGATTTTTTTTTTACGATCGCAATACTTTACCTTCAGCGTTCACAAAGTTAAATAATATACACATTTGCGTATAACTTGAAAAATATTGGTTTTATAAAAATATAGTTCAATTATTTTTTAAATTATAAATCTACCTACATATTTTCAATGATAAGTAATTTCATATCTCAAATAGTTTCGGAGATATGAAAGAAAATGAATATTTACAAAACAGACCAGAACCCTTAATATCACACGACGAAATATTGAGAGTAGACATTTTGTTTATAATATTTATCAATGCTTAGAAATAATCAAAATAGTAAGAGCCGATTTTGAGTAAATTGAGTTTTTCTTCTCTTTTCACCCTTCGGTAAACTACCCTTAATTTTAGAATTAGATATCCAATTCCAAAAGTCCCTCGGAAAAACCGTATTAAAACCTTAGATACCAAGTCTTAGCCCGATCGGTAAAATAGCTTAGGTTCTACTCAAAGGTACAGATAGACAAACGGCCATAAAAAAAAACCTTTTCGGATTCAGGGAGTCATGAAATGTCTACATTCATCCAAATCACTAGTTCAATTTTTTTTACGATCACAATACTTTTTATAGCTGTTAGGTGGCTATATATTTAAAATATCATATAATGCTTGTAAAATTAAGAAATGTGTGTCACTCAAATACTCCATCATATTAATATTTTTCATGTGAGGGGTTATCTCACACTTTGGCTCGTCGACAGGGAAAGCATGTAGGAAGATATTGAACATAGATTCAGAACACAGCAACCAGAATGCAATTTGGACATCCATTAAGATATTTCTAATGCAGATTATACTAAACCCACCAAATTTAATGTCTCTCTCTAAAAAGACCGTGATGGACTTATGTCTTCTACCCGAAAATTCATACGGATTTATTTAATAAAGACAACCAAAACCGGCATTTCTATTACAAACTTTGAATATAAACACACCTCTAATAAACACATAAGAGCTTACTGTATACATACAAGTATTAGGTTATATAAGAGTTTAAGATCCGGGAGGGAAAGTGTTCTCTTAAGATAAGTCCGGAGGTAAGGAAATACTTTTATATTTTATTTATTATTTTTAGATAAGCTCAGATTTGAGCAATGTGTTGTCTTTGCAGTGGCTTCATCGGCTATAGACGCTACTTTGTTAAAAGGGAGCAGAACAATCTATGAGACATTTAAATTATATTTTCATTTTTCTAATGATTAAATTGCCGTGTGCAACATATTGAGGTAAAGTTTCATATAAATTATTATTTTATTATTATTATTATTATTAGCACCGCGTCTTACTACCCGTTCGGGTTATACGCACTTACGCTAATGTGTAATGGTAGGGTGATTGTGAGATGAAATGAAGGACCTACAGTTTAACGTTGAATCCGAACCACGGTGGTGGCCTGGCATTCCCCACATTCACAAGATGTCTTGTCAGAGGTGAAGGAAAGGTTTGGTAATCAGATAAATCCGTGCCGGGACCGAGGATTGAACCCCGGGCCCCAGCACAGAAGTCCGACACCTTACCCCTAGACCACCAGGTCACCTTTTATATAAAAAAAAATATACTGCAAAATGTATCTCTTATATTATGGGACGAGAGTATAATGTCGAATAAGTCAATTGAAGATATACTTAGAACTGAATGAAATCTCAGAAGCAACAATGTGCTCATAGGAAGCGTCACCATATTGTTCTCAGACTTCTGACAACTCTATCTACCATTCCGAGCGTCACTGACACTTGGCAGAGCACGAAGGTCATTGAACAACTCCCAGGTATGCGTCGTGGTCAATATATCTAGGACCTAGTTCATTTTATTATTCACAATATTCTTTTTCAGAAAAACAAACTTATTTCTTGGTTCCAGGAGAAAGTTATTGTGACTTCAAAAATGAATCAGATGATAAAATCAACAACTATTTTAGAGTGGTGTATTTTCATGATAGTTCTAACAGAAACCTGTAACTCCTGATAATATGACCACTAATGTCGTTTACAAAGAGGCCTCGCCTTAAATTTTGTCACTTTATTTCCTTCAACTATTACAAATATTTTCTGTGTCTGATCTTAAAACAGAAATATACTACATTGAATTTTTAGTGTCTGAACATACATCTTGTATCTGCTCCTGGGTGACCTGGCGGTCTAGGGGTAAGGTGTCAGACTTCTGTGCTGGCGGCCGGGGTTCAATCCTCGGTCCCGGCACAGATTTATCTGATTACCAAACCCTTCCTTCACCTCTGACAAGACATCTTGTGAATGTGGGGAATGCCAGGCCTCCACCGTGGTTCGGATTCCACGTTAAACTGTAGGTCCTTCATTTCATCTCACAATCACCCTACCATTACACATTAGCGTAAGTGAGTATAACCCGAATGGGTAGTAAGACGTGGTGCTAATAATAATAATAATAATAATAATAATAATAATAATAATAATAATAATTTATCTGCTCCAAAGTTTTAATCATGGTAATCTATAAATAATACATTGCGTGATTTCTTTTCTGTACGGGAAATTAAAAAAAACTGGTATTAAAAAGTTGTTGTTTTAATTAATCTCTTTTTAAAACTGATATTAATCCAAGTGACGCTGAGGGCAAAAGCTAGTAACTAATATAAAAATGAACTAAAAGTGCATCAAAGATAAAGAAAAATCTACATTCATAAAATACTTATGAAAAGTTCTCCCCAGTACACTAGGATAAGATTTGAACTACTATCTCCCCGTCACCGTGAGCCCAGAATATTTCAAGTTTAACGCCTTAACACCAACGTGGATAATTAACTTTCTGATAACATATATATATATAATACAACTCTAATGTCAGTCTGTATACTCAAATTTGGGTGGAGTTAATACTTTTACTGGGAAGTATAAATTATAAGGAAACCAAGTAGCCCATTTTTGTAATTTTTGTCTATCTCTTTGTTGATTTGTTTCCAATTTAACTATTATTATTATTATTAGCACCGCGTCTTACTACCCATTCGGGTTATACGCACTTACACTAATGTGTAATGGTAGGGTGATTGTGAGATGAAATGAAGGAACTACAGTTTAACGTGGAATCCGAACCACGGTGGAGGCCTGGCTTTCCCCACATTCACAAGATGTCTTGTCAGAGGTGAAGGAAGGGTTTGGTAATCAGATAAATTTAACTAAAAAATTACTCATCAGATCAAGATGGTAGTATTTATATTGTACGACTTTCTTCCTGGTATAGAGTACTCTATATATATCATCACACTATCTTAACAGCAAGCGATGTAGTGTTGAAATAAACCCAGGTGTAATTAGTACTAGCGTGGTTTGGGAACGGGTGAAGGGAATATTTGTAAGGATTAAATATCTGCTCATGACTTGCTTTAATATTGAGTGCACTAGTCCTGCAAATAATGTTCTAGCTAACTGTTTGGTACTAAGCCTTCAGCACAATTTTGTATGGTGTGAAAGGGGGCTTACTAACAAGGTTTCTTTCAAATCCTGTATTATTGTTGTCTGTAAATCTAAACTACTGTTAGCGTGCTTGAATGTTAGTCTTTTATTTAGGTTCTTATTCAGTTATTATGGTTTTTTATTTATTATATATTTATTATATATTTATTTATATTAGGTTTAGTTAGATCTTATTTAAATAGGTGTTGAAATGACACCTTAACAAATAATTAAAACCAAAGATTTAAAAAAATGTATCGTGAATGACAGACATTCCCACCAATACTAATTTAATCGTATGATGAGAATATTAATAGAAAGTAATCAGTCATTATGTATTATTCCCTTATAAGAGGTTTCAAGTTTTTTGTTTTATTTTCAATCATTTGTATTTTTGTTGGGTAACCATTTTCACACTCTTGATTAACCAACTATTATTCCAAAATAATAATTTTGGAGTATTTTCTCTAATAATTCCACTGCTGTATAAATAGTATATTACATATTTGTTCATTTTCCAAAGTTATATTAGTAAAACCTCCATAAATACAGCAATAAATATAATCTTTTTACTATGAAAAGTATTAGTCTTTCTTTGATTACAAGATGAATCCAGGGTGACCTGGTGGTTTAGGGGTAAGGTGTCAGACTTCTATGCTGGCGGCCGGGGTTCAAACCTCGGTCCCGGCACAGATTTATCAGATTACCAAACCCTTCCTTCAACTCTGACAAGATATCTTGTGAATGTGGGGAATGCCAGGCCGCCACCGTGGTTCGGAACCCACGTTAAACTGTAGGTCCTTTATTTCATCTCACAATCACCCTACCATTACACATTAGCGTAAGTGCGTATAACCCGAACGGGTAGTAAGACGCGGTGCTAATAATAATAATAATAATAATAATAATAATAATAATAATAATAATAATAATAATAATAATAGTAATAATAATAATAATAATAATAAGATGAATCCAGCATATCTTGCGAAAGTGTGAGAAGGCTCACTCTACCTGTCAGTGCAAATTGATAGAGGGTTGATATTTCACTGCTACATGAGATATTATCACCTACCATACTTCTTTTGGAACACGAGATGCAAGTCAAAAGAGTAAATAGTTTGCCAACAACAAAATAACATGATAAAAACTATTGAAATCTCGTTATATCACTATTTTGGCGAGCAAAACATCTTAAGTCTCGTGTGAAATAGATCCAGCCCTAAAATATCTGTTCGCAGGGTTTATACTACGGGTATTTTTGGGAAATCTGTACAATGTCGAGATTAGTTGGGAAATGTCAACATTATTCAAGCTTGGTGGATAATGGGATAGATATAAAGTAGTTTATCTAATTTCGACCTTAATCAGATAATCTAGACACTAGCAAGCAATACTTGGATAACGTTGATTACTATTTGTAAAACCAAGAATGTTCAGTTTGGTTTATATTTTGAAACGTTATTTTGATCTGAACCTGCAATTGGATCGTGGTAATGCATTAACATTCGAAATGTCTTGTTTTAATGATTTATTTTCCACTAACCTAAGCTAACCTAGTTTAAGCTAACCAAAGCTAGCCTAAACTCTCCTAACCTAGCCTAGCATAACATAACCTATCCTAACCTAACTAACATAACCTCAACCACATAACTACATTTTCCAAGTGCGGGTGGAAAATTTTATGATAATATTATCCAAATAACATTATTCAATAAACTTTCACTTGAGATTATTAATGTATTTTGGATAATGTCAATATTGTCTGTATAATATTAACGTAATCCATATTCCCGCTTTACCCAATCAATTCATGTATAAGGAGAGTAACCGGTTATGGAAGACTGACCAATCAATGTCTGATGTAATGAGGGTGACCGGTTATGGGAGACTGACCAATCAATGTCTGATGTAAGGAGGGTGACCGGTTATGGTAGACTAACCAATCAATGTCTGA
The DNA here is from genome assembly GCA_039000515.1 of Timema cristinae. Lineage (NCBI taxonomy): Eukaryota > Metazoa > Arthropoda > Insecta > Phasmatodea > Timematidae > Timema > Timema cristinae. The sequence continues at coordinate 11,219,625 of JBCFYV010003508.1, read as the reverse complement.
TGTAAGGAGAGTAAACGATTATGGGATACTAACCAATCAATGTCTGATGTAAGGAGGGTGACCGGTTATGGTAAACTGACCAATCAATGTCTGATGTAAGGAGGGTGACCGGTTATAGTAGACTGACCAATCAATATCTGATGTAAGGAGGGTGACTGGTTATGGGAGACTGACCAATCAATGTCTAATGGATCGAAACGCGAGTTAAGGTTTTTATGACAAAATCATTGTTTGTCCAAAATAAATTAAATATTAATTCAGTAGATATGTTTGTTGAATCTTCTACGCATACCATTTTTAATCCTCGTAGTTTGATCAGGACATTTTATCATTAACTATCACTAGCTTTATGAAAAATATGTAAGAACTTCTGTTGATTTTAGTCTATTTTAGATAAACAAAAACTCCATGGTGTAAGTCATTTATCGAGATATTCCAACCAAGCGGTCACCACTGTTAGGGATGATAATTAGATAATAAAAATAAATAAATAAATAAATATATATATATATTGACACAATATCTTATTTATTTCTGACAATAATGGGGTTTGTTATACAAATTACAAAAATTCTACGTTTAGCTCTTTGCTTCTATTCCACCATGATAGCATAGCTGTGTTAGTTTACTCTAGCTATAAATATAAAGAGAAATACAATTTATTTATTTCATAATATAAATAATTTATAAATTTGGAGAAACGCCTAAACGGTCAGCTAGTATAATGATGAAATAGGTGAAATAATGTGATACCGCTTTTAACCAGCACTCCGGGCACTGAGCCATCTGATGATCTTGACAACTTGTTGGTGATGAAAACAATTTCGGAAGTTGTCTCCATGACAATATACTCTTGACGTCATACCTGGGAGGATTTAAAAATAGTTGACCGACATTTACAGTCTTACTCACACACCTCAAAGTTCTATACTTTGAGATGTAAAAGTTCTTTGAACCCAACTTATTTAAAATAGCACAGAACGATGCTATTCGTACAATTAAAACGTTCTTTTCATGAGACAGACTTGTTGATGGGTCACATGTGTTTGTGAACGTGTGTGTGTGTGTTCATACACATCAGTGGCGTGTGCTCACAAAGGGAGGCAATAAGGATACAGTACAATGGACCCTAATTTAATTGGATGCTTTCACCGTTTCTTCCTTTTGTTTATTTTTTTACACAGTTGACATTATTTTGTGCAAGGAGGGGAGGGAGGTTACGCAGACCTATATAAATTGAATAACATAAAATCTCTGATGAACTTTATATTTATAATCATAAACAATTAATTAGTACTGTTATTTTAAATAATGCCCTTTAATTCCTTTGTGAGTGTTATTCATATCACTGAATTTTATCAGGACTTTTTCCATATCTCATTAAATTGTGAGGTTAACATTTTACATTGCCACCAACATGACAGCTCGATAACCCCTCAACACTTTCATATCGCTATGTATTGAATGTCATATGAAAGTTTTATATTTTGTCGATAAGCTGCTTAAAGTGTAGTGGCTCTCTATGTTTCATCATTATTTATTTTCATTAAAGGACCTGTATGAAAAGCTACACTTCATAATACTTATGAAATGGCCAGAATTCCTATTCTAAGGCCCAGTTTCATAGTCAAATTTAGTACGCCTCAAGTGCGGCGCTACACTAAATACAAGACGACACCTACCTAAACTCAAATGGAATGGGCCATTATCTCATAGGAAACTGGCCCATTCCATTCTGGTTTAGGTAGGTATCGTCATTAACTTAGTGTAGCGCCGCACTTGAGGCGTACTAAATTTGACTATGAAACTGGCCCTAAGGTTGAATTTATGGAAGCTCGTGTCATTCTACTACTGTACGCAAGGAACCAAACCGCTTCACTCGGAGAATAGAGCAAGCGTCAATATTCTTACAAAATAAAATAATCTTACTGTACGTGCGTGACAATTACGGTACATTGTTCATTATATGTCACACATAATGTATGTGTAGGGCTCTTAAATATGGCAAAAAAAGCTTCTTACAAATATAATTTTATCTATAAATTTAAGTCAATCACGAAACTTAACTAGCGTTAAACTCAGGCTGTACTCAATTGGACAATAGCCACTCCCCTTTCCACGATGACGGCCGGAGAAGCCCGGAAACAAACGAATGACGCGAAAAGGAGCGTGGACAGCTGTTCGGCCGGTCGAGTTGAGAAAGAGATGCTCTTCACATTAACTGTGTATCGGTTTGAATGTTATTATAATACTTGTTTTTAGACTTTATCTCCTCCTTATTTTCTTTATTTCCCTTCTTCATTGATAAGTTAATCCCAAACTCCTTGATAGGAAAGCATTTCTTCCCTTACCTCCATTAAACGTCACTGATACACACGTGTGATATGTGTTAATATTTAATCTTCGTTATCAGCGCAAGCCACCCCTATGAATCTCCTTACACACAGCTTGTAAAAGTTCTAGTTCCAGTGATCAAACAGCTAGTATCTTAACATATTAGCACGTACTCAATTCAAATATTGTTAAGAAGTTTGAACTTCTACGTTTTAATTTGATAGTTTTAGCTTATATGGTGAGTAGATAAAATAATAAAGATGACCAAAAAAGGAGTGAATTAGTAAAATAGGTACATATTATAAACTACACCTAATAATTGAGTGCTCAAGGTTTTTAAAGAACTTAAATTTACTTGGTTATTCAATAAATAATTGTGTTTGATCAAATCTAGCTCGGTACATTTGTGTGTGTGTGTGGGGGGGGATGAAGGGGCGGAAATATGAGGGGGCGAGTTTACGCAATTATTTAGGCTTTTAAAATACTTTTTTTCAGTTGTATGCCTAGGTAAGAAATATCTATTATTATTATTATTATTATTATTATTATTATTATTATTATTATTATTATTTAGCACCGCGTCTTACTACCCGTTCGGGTTATACGCTTTAAGTACTAATTACGCTAATGGACTAGGAATTGGGAAGGTTGAATTAGAGGAAGTGAACCCACATTTGCTTGGAGGGGGAGTGGAAAACCATTTAGGAAAAACCACTCCCAGTTCACCCAACCGAGACTCGAACTTCAATCTCCCCGTCCTCAACAGTCGAGCTCAACACGACTAGCGCGTTAGTCAACTACTTCACCGAGGCGGGTAAATATATATTCCTTTTCATTTCTAAATGTCCTTATATCGTTGACTGGTCTTAATGTTAAGACAAAATATTCAAAATATCACCTTATAGGAGTAAAATACGAATTCGCTCAAATGACGTAAGATAGTAAATAAGACTAGTACCTATCATCCTCCAACTCTACTACAGAAATTTCAAACCAAGGGATCGCAATCCTATTTGGGGTCATGTTGTGCTTCGAGTGTGGTCACAGAACTCGTTGGGCTTATAGCTTTATATTTACTTGATTCATCTATTAGAATGGCATTAGGAAGTTGCAAAATATAAACTTATAGACATTTAAGTATTTAAAATAATACATACTGCTTGTGTTCCTTTTGGTTACACAAATCTGACTTAGCTGATTGTATCAGCCCAGTATTTGGGTGGGATGTGCTGATACCATAACATCCTAAATACCCACTGGGTTGAATGATTCTCTTT
>JBCFYV010003508.1:11145176-11215914 GCA_039000515.1 Timema cristinae | reverse complement strand
TTTGTCTAATTCAACACACACTGACCTAGTAGATCTCCCTGGTGGACACAGAACATGTATTGTAAATAAACAAGATGTAAAACTTTGTCTAATTCAACATACACTGACCTAGTAGATCTCCCTGGTGGACACAGACCATGTACTGTAAATAAACAAGATGTGGAACTTTGTCTAATTCAACATACTCTGACCTAGTAGATCTCCCTGGTGGACACAGACCATGTATTGTAAATAAACAAGATGTGGAACTTTGTCTAATTCAACATAGACCCACCTAGTAGATCTCCCTGGTGGACACAGACTATGTATTGTAAATAAACAAGATGTAAAACTTTGTCTAATTCAACATACACTGACCTAGTAGATCTCCCTGGTGGACACAGAACATGTATTGTAAATAAACAAGATGTAAAACTTTGTCTAATTCAACATAGACCCACCTAGTAGATCTCCCTGGTGGACACAGACCATGTACTGTAAATAAACAAGATGTGGAACTTTGTCTAATTCAACATACTCTGACCTAGTAGATCTCCCTGGTGGACACAGAACATGTATTGTAAATAAACAAGATGTAAAACTTTGTCTAATTCAACATACACTGACCTAGTAGATCTCCCTGGTGGACACAGACCATGTATTGTAAATAAACAAGATGTGGAACTTTGTCTAATTCAACATACACTGACCTAGTAGATCTCCCTGGTGGACACAGACCATGTATTGTAAATAAACAAGATGTGGAACTTTGTCTAATTCAACATACACTGACCTAGTAGATCTCCCTGGTGGACACAGACCATGTATTGTAAATAAACAAGATGTGGAACTTTGTCTAATTCAACATACACTGACCTAGTAGATCTCCCTGGTGGACACAGACCATGTATTGTAAATAAACAAGATGTGGAACTTTGTCTAATTCAACATACACTGACCTAGTAGATCTCCCTGGTGGACACAGACCATGTATTGTAAATAAACAAGATGTGGAACTTTGTCTAATTCAACATACACTGACCTAGTAGATCTCCCTGGTGGACACAGACCATGTATTGTAAATAAACAAGATGTGGAACTTTGTCTAATTCAACATACACTGACCTAGTAGATCTCCCTGGTGGACACAGACCATGTATTGTAAATAAACAAGATGTGGAACTTTGTCTAATTCAACATACACTGACCTAGTAGATCTCCCTGGTGGACACAGACCATGTATTGTAAATAAACAAGATGTGGAACTTCGTCTAATTCAAGATACACTAATATTACATGTGTACAAACAAATAAATATAAATGATTGGTGTTAACATCTTTCCCACAGTTAATATGACTTACTTCCTTGGTTTAAAGTATTGCTTGCTACTGGTAAATACAGTTAAGACACAAACAAAATTAAATGGAATGAACTATGTTTGTGTCAGTAGCTAAAAGTAGAGAAACAGAACTAGCTACAGAAACAAACAGAATTAAACTGTAAAGAGAAGAAATACTTATAAATAGGCAATAATTCTCTGGTAACAAGTAGTATTAAGTATTAATAAAGTTACCAAAAGGAATAAGTAGGAATTAACAGTAATTATAATAGTATTTGAAAGCAATAAATCCTTTGGCTTAATAGTAAAGTAGTAATTAGGATCGTGTATTCTCTACCCTATCTATGGTAGGGGATGGGGTGACAGCAGAAAGTTCTTTATTGCAAACATTGGTTGAAAGTAATTGATGTCAACCTATAAAGAAATAATTATTGATAATATAGTAATACTAAGAAAATAATAATTATTTCCAAATAGGTTGCCATCAGGGACTTTCAACCAATGTTAGCAATAAAGAACTTTCTGCTAGCAGTCACTCAATAGCTTTCCTATCGGGGATAGGATATACAAGTTAAAGAATAAAGACAAATAAAAAAAAGTCCGAGTTTCATAGGAAGCACATTATTTGAAAAGTGGGAAAACATGTTGCCACAATGGCGGAGTAAAAAATTACAATTCTATTTACATTCTTAGTTCAGTTTATTAATGCTGTAAAGAAAAATATACAGTAATCCATTAACAAGTGTTATTAGAAGATTTTGATAACATTTTATACAAACTTTAAGTCATATAAAATATATTTATAGAATGCCAAATTTGAGTGAATTTAAATTAATGTTTGTGGTTGAAAGTGAAGTTCTTTAAAAATCAGAGTATAAAAAGTTTTTAATTAAAAAAACATACTTTTAACAGCTTTTATTAGCAAAAATACTTGGAAATTACTCAACCCCTCCCCCCCCCCCCCCCCCAAATAAACCAAATGTTTTTAAGATAAACTATGTTTATAGGTTAATGTTTTAGTTTTGTATTGTATTCATTATTAAAACTATTTTATTTCTGGCTTGAGCCACATCAGTGAAATTGCTTTCAATGTTTCAGCTTTAGTTACAACAGCCATCAACTGTGATCTATCTAATTGTGTTGACAATAATTTGAGGTCTATAATAGACTTTATGTATCTCTTGGGTAATTCCAGCTGAACAATCAAAGGTAATCTGGCTTGTGATTGGTAGGGCCCATCAATAATTGACACTGGCGATCAAGTCTGGTTGATTGGTGGAATATGACAATATGTATTAGTTAAAGTATGAGTTGGTGACATTTTTATATATTGTCCGATGTAACCTTGATTATTGGAGTCCAACTATTTTTACGTATTTAGCCACCCCCCTGTTTATATCTAATGGGTATTTTATTATTGCAATGGCCACTTTGATGACTTGGTTTTTATAGTTAGATATGTTGATAACAGGCCCCGTTTAGAAATAGGCAAACTGGGCAAATGCCCAGGGCGCCAGAATTTAGGGGGCACACAAGAGGACCAATTTTTTTAATAGTAAAAATATTTATTTTATTTACACAAGAATTAAAAAGCGATACAATTACACTATTATTTTTGTTGTGTTTATCTGTTTGTAAAAATGCAGTAACAATCTAAGTGTAATAACATTAATTAGAAATAATAATTAGTAATTTCAATAATATTGATAATGTGAAGTAACTAGGAATTAACATTTAATTTAATGGAGCTATGGAGCTTAGAATAAAATTGAATTATGAAGCTAAAAATAGATTTAAGTATAAGTTTTAACCATTACTAGAATTCATGGTGGTGAATGTTCAGTTCATTTGAACTAATTCCTCTCAAAAGTAATGTAGTAATTTGCAAACTAACCCTTACTTTAATTCTCGTCTTCCTTCCTTGGCGTTTCATCCACAATGTTGATGTTTCATTCCCCTGCTTGCTGTCAAGTGTTTCAACCACAATGTTGATGTTTCATTCCCTGCTCGCTGTCAAGTGTTTCATCCACAATGTTGATGTTTCATTCCCATGCTCGCTGTCAAGTGTTTCATCCACAATGTTGATGTTTCATTCCCATGCTCGCTGTCAAGTGTTTCAACCACAATGTTGATGTTTCATTCCCCTGCTCGCTGTCAAGTGTTTCATCCACAATGTTGATGTTTCATTCCCCTGCTCGCTGTCAAGTGATTCATACATAACCTATTTTCAGTGACTCATTTCCAAGTTTTAGTCTTTAAAGATGAGTAGGAAATTAAGTGGTGCTGAGTTCGAAAAGCATGCTGCTAAATACACCATGGTAAAGTTGTTCACCAGCGCTCACTGTATGAGAGCCATGCAGGGCTGGTATTCGCAGTTTTTTCTATTGTGTGTTTGTTTATGTAAATGTATATATTGATGTTCAAAAATAAATAATACTTATAAAACAAACAAACAAAATATGTTGTTTATATTTACTATGGCCCTAAATATAGTGTTTAGTAATAAATAATCATATTAACCAAAAGGTTATTAATCAATGTGCATTTTTTAATACTAAAGCTAGCCACTAATAGTTCTACAAGCTTATAAATATTACAAGTGGGGAACGGGGAGCCACCTGAGATATCTATGCCCAAGGCGCCAACCACATAAGCTCCGGGGCCTGGTTGATAATGGTCTCAAAATATTTAAATAAGATATAGTGTGGACCTCAAAATCTCATCAAAACAACTAAATTAATAATTCATCCCAGATGATGCCTATTGTAGCTACAGCCAAAACAGAACAAAGTAATTTTATCTGCACAGCTTAGGCATGTGAATAATAATTTTAATTCAAACAATGGCCATGAAATCCTTTGAAAAAACAACAACATATTAATATTGTTAAATTAAATTTAATACTGTAAAAACTATATAACTTCAATGTAAAAAAAATTGATTGATTAAATAGCTATTCTAGTTGTTAAATACGGCAATAGATGTACATATGTATGATAATTTAATTACTCATGGAACATTTTTATCAATGAATAAAAACACTTAGCACAAACAACATGATTATATTTGAACTAATGTTCAAATACTTTATAAGAGCTAATATTGGCAACATGAGTAGCTTTACTAAATTTATTTAAAATTGATTTTTCCTTAGTAAAAGAAAGTTAATCATTTTAAAATCCAGAAAAACAGTTTACTATACACTCTCATTATTATGATTAGTAATTTTGAAATTGACTAATATATTAAATAGAGTTGGGTATGATCTACTATTTTACAAATCCAAATCCCCAATTTATCTTAGAATTCAAATCCAAATCTTGGAATAATTATGAACCTAAGAGGAAATATAATACAAAATATTAATGCTAACTAAATGTTAAGATTATTTCTTAAAAGCCATTCATTATAACATTCATCCTATAATTATAATTGGTTCTAAACGAACAATAAGTTGTTTAAGAGCTCTAAAATAAGTTTCAATTGTAAATTTGAAATTTTATATACCCTGGTGGAAAAGCACAGGACAATACCATAGTAAACCAAGGAAAACCATAGTTGGTTTTGTATGGTTCTTTAAGGTCCAAGGCAAACCAAGGAAATCCAGACCATTACTCATGTGTGGACTGCTACGGATTTGTCAGGTTCTCCCATGGACAGAGAATACCAATGGGAACCAGACATTGTCTGGAACAGTCGGGGTCTGTGGTTTTAAATGGTTTTCTTTGGGAAGTGGAAAACAAATGCAAACCAGATTTTGTCTGGAACACTTTGGGTCTGTGGTTTGATCTGTTTCTTGATGGTATGATCCAAACCATTGCAATCCAGACTTGGTCTGGAACACTCTCGATCTATGATTGGATCTGGGTTTCTTTGAGACAAAACAAACCAGTTCAAACCAGACTTTATCTGGAACACTCTTGATCTGGGGGTTAGTCCGGGTTTCTTTGGAACAGAAGAAACCAATGCAAACCAGACTTTGTCTGGAACACTTTGGGTCTGTGGTTTGATCTGTTTCTTGATTGTATGAGCCAAACCATTGCAATCCAGACTTGGTCTGGAACGCTCCATGTCTATGGTTATATCTGGTTTTCCTTGGGACAAAACAAACCAGTGCAAACCAGATTTTGTCTGGAACACTCTCAATCTCCGGTTTGGTCTGGGTTTCTTTGAGACAGAACAAACCAGTGCAAACCAGACTTTGTCTGGAACACTCTTGATCTGGAGTTTAGTCTGAGTTTCTTTGGGACAAAAGAAACCAATGCAAACCAGACTTTGTCTGGAACACCCCGAGACTTTGGTTAGGTCTGGTTCTTTTTGAGATGGGCCAAACCTATATGAACCAGACTTTATATGGAACACTTCGTGTCTGTGGCTTAGTTTGATTTTCTTTGTGATGGAAAAAACTAACGCAAACTAGACTTTGTCTGGAGACTCTGTGACTGTGGATTTTAATGGTTCTCTCTGGGACGAAACAAACCAATGTAAAACAGACTTTGTCTGGAACACTCTGGGACTGTGATATTTTCTGGTTATCACTAGGACGGAACAAACCAGTGCAAACCTTACTTTGCTTAGAACCCTCTGGTATTTTTTATTTTCTGGTTTACTCCGGGACGGGCCAAACCAATACAACCCTGACCTTGTCTGGAAAACTCTGGGACTATGATTTGGTCTGGTTCTTTTTGGGGCTGAATAAACCAATGCAGACCAGATTTTGTCTGAAACATTCTGGTACTGTGGATTAGTCTTGTTCTCTTTGGGACGTGACTAACTAATACGAACCAGACATTGTCTGGAACACTCTGGGTCTGTGGCTTAGTCTGGTTCTCTTAGGTACTAAACTAAACAATGGAAACCAAACTTTGTCTGGAACACTCTGGTACTGTAGTTTTAATGGTTCTCTTTGCGACAGGCCAAACCAATACGAACCAGACTTTATCTAGTAAACTCTGGACTGTATTTTTTCTGGTTTCCTCTGGGACGAGCCACACAATTTATACAAACCAAGATTTGTCTGGAATTGTAGTTTTTTTCAGGTTTTCTCTGAGACGAGTCAAACCAATACGAATCAAACTTTGTATGGATTACTCTTGGTGTAGGGTTTAGTCTGGTTTTCTCTGGGACAATCCAAACCAATACTAAACAGACTTTGCCTGGAACAATCTGTGGCTATGGTTTGACAGCCCAAACCAACACGAGCCAGGCTTTGTCTTGAAACCTTTGGAACTGTATTTTTTTTCTGGTTTTCTTTGGTACGGGTCAAACCAATACGAAACAGACTAATATATAATTGCCTTTAATATTGAAAGGTGTGAAGGCTTGTTTTTAAAAAAAATTAATCTCACAGGAACTTAAGCAGAGAATTGTTGCCTACATAGGCCTACCCATATAATTGTGTGGGTTGCTTCTCTACCACTAGACAACAACGTTTATTACGTCATATTGATGCTAATGGTGATAAAAAAATTTAAAAAAACTTTTTATTCTTAATTATATGATTTAATGTGTCTTCATTTTCATAACATGTTTCCCAAGTTGTTAGCCTCCATTTAGTAGTCCTTGGTATAGCCTTGCCTGGTCTATAATTTGGTTCCAAATATTGCTTTTTTTAAATATACGTCTAAATAATAGAAACATATTTTAACGCATGGTTATTCAGAATTCAGAATAAATATCACTCACGAAAAGCTATTTATAATAATAAACGTGTCCAAGCTTCAATGAATCAAATTTGGGTTAGCTCATAACCTATATAAGATTAAGAAAGTACGCGAAAGCAGAAAATGAAAATAATCATACCAAGTACACAGCCAATATGATTAAAGCTCAAACAAAACATAATAATGAATGAAGTACAACCATGAAAGGAGGGAACACAAAACAAAATTAATGTTATTAATTTATTTATTATAATCACACTATATTCATTTTGACATTAATGTAGGGGAGATAAAACAAACCATTTAATTATATATTATTAAATGCTAGTTGAAAAAAATTCATTTAGGACGACATTTTCACAGTGATGTTGGTATGACTGTTTACCCAAACGTTAACATTTCAACCGTTATGAATTTCTTAACATCAGTCATCAACGTTCTTTTTGTCTTGAGATTTCAAAAGCGTGCCCTATTGCTATAAAAGTTTTTTTGCGTAAAATATTTAATTGGGTAAGATTTTCAAATGATCTCCATTTTGAAATAGAAATAAAATATATCTAAGATCTAAACGGTGAGGATGGAACTATTAAAGAAAATCAGGTTTGCCATGTAGTACTATTTATATAAAATCTTAGTCTGAAGAAATACAGTAGGGGAAATCATTGGCCTAAAACAACTTAAGAATTATGTGTAGGGTGATGCAGTGGCGTCACTAGGGTCGGTGTCTCCCTTACAATTATTAAAATCAAGCTTACTATCAATTTTAATTTTTGTATAATGTGAACTAATGCAAGTGTAAATTGTTTAAATGTAATATTTTTTGGATTATATGAATACTAACACCCATTGGCGAGTATCGAGTACTAGCCAGAAGAAAATTTCTGTGAAAAGGAGGCTTAGAGGAGGTAGTTAGCCAAAGCTATTTCGCGTAATCCTCGCCCATTTTTACTTAGTCTTTTCTAGAAACTATTCGGAATAGTTTTTATCAGGCAAATGTTAGAAAATTACACACGTCTAGAAGCTATTTGGAGTAGTCCTCTCCTGGCAAATTTTTAAAAATGTGTCGATATAAGCTATTTGGAGTGCTCTTCATTTGGCAAGTCTTTGAAACTTAAATGCCTCTAGAATGTATTTGAGGTAGTCTTTGATTAGCAAATTTTTGAAATTTTTAATGACTCTTAGAATATATTTTGAGTAATCTTCAATTGCCAAGTTTTTGAAAATTAAGTATGCCATGAAATTACTTGGAATAGTGTTCGCTTGACAATTTAAAAAAAAATTAGATAGCCTCTAAAAGGGGTGATCTTCACTTGAAAACTATATTACTCTTACAAGCCTGCAAAAGGTATTTATTTTAAATTTGTATTAACCTAATTAGTGCCAACTAATAGAGAAAATTGACAAGTTACAAAGTTTTTTATTTAGTTTTTAATTTTATTACAAGTAGGGGAGACCTTGGAGTAAATTAAATTAATTCCTAAGGGGGGGGGGGGCCTTGTCCGTCGGGACAACGAAAGATATCCCACTGGGCCGATTCCATTTGGATTGCCACCACTACTTTTTAAAGCTATCCATTAAATTCTAAATGGATTGTTTTTATTAAATTTAATCCACCTCAATGGTGTAGTTTGCTAACACGCTTGATTCTTGTTGAGCTAGACTGCCGAGAACAAGGAGATTGAGGTTTGAATCTCGCTCGGGTGAACTTGGGGATGGTTTTCCACTCTCCTTCCACACAAATGTGTGTTCATTTAATCTACATTCAACCTTGCAAACTCCTAGCCCATTACTGTAACTAGTACTAATGTGTACAACCCGAACAGTTAGTAGGGCATGATGCCAAATTAAATAAAAATTAGATTTTAATTGATTAAGTGTGGAAGTGTCCTAAATACATCATTTGTGAAGATATATTATACGATGACATTAACTGTAAGACCTTCCCATTAGACCTATGACGTTGAGATTTTTCAAGCAGGTAGCCCCTGGAATTCAAAATGGTGAAAGAATATTTGTTGACCAAAAATTTCCTTGGGTGCTTACCTGTTGTTTTATTGTGTTGTTTACAGGCTAAAACAATTTCTTAAACCAAGCATTAGTTTACTCATTACTGACTGTTAGTAGCTTTGTAACCCACATAAGTAGCAGGTGGAGGATCGGTTTAAAAACTTATGTTACATATTTCGAAAATAGACTGGGGAATTGTGGGTGGTTTTTCCTAAATGGTTTTACACATCTTCCATGCAAATGTGGGTTCACGTCCTCTAAATTCAACCTTCCCAATTCCTAATCCATTAGCCTAATTAGTACATAAGCGTATAACCCGATTGGGTAGTAAGATGGGGTGCTAAATAAAAATAAATATCTTAACAATTTAGAAGCATTTTTGAGCATGTCTGAATAGAGTATATTACATCATCAAGTACTGCTTCCAGCCTTGAATGGGTCTTTTTAAGTATATTTACTGATGTTTAAAGTGGACTAAATAGTGACTTAACTATCAATTATGTACCTGAAAAAATCAGCTACCCATGTTTTATTTCAAAATATTGTGTACGCCAAAATGAAGTCTAAAGATTACAACAAGGATCTTTGTCCTTAAAATCCCCATATTTTGAGTTTTATTATTTATTTTGTGATGTGATATTAGCTCATTTCAATGCTTTTTTAACCATATTTGTGGAACTTTGTGACTAGGCTTGATGAAAAAGGTTTCTAGATTTAGCCTCCCTCTAACTAAATACATTACTTTTATTAATAGGCTCCCAACAGGTGATACTGAAGATATAAACAACCTGTGGTATTTGATCTGCATAGTGACGAGAAGCTCCCTTCAGTAAGTACCGCTGAACCATTATTAATTAATAACACAAATATTACAATATACATTTATATCAACGAAAACGACTACGGCGAATAGAGAATAGACAATCATACAAAATCTGATATTATAAACAGAAATCATCCTATCTACACACCTCAACATCTTTAAAATTTACATTAAAGTTACAAACTCCATATTTTAATACAAAGCAAAGTATTTCAAAAAAATCAATGGATTTGTAATACAAGGAAACACTAATACAGGCAAATCGGTGATCATAAGGTTACTTACACATAACATGGAACCAACTCTCATAAGCTGTGAAAGAGATAGAACTGGCTTCCACTATGATCAACTTCCTTCAGCAACATGTGTACTATTAATCGACAACACATCCGTAGGGACCTGGAAACTACTACTAGAAGGAGCGACTGTACCTACAAACATTAAACATTCAGACAAAGTAGACATAAAGAGACTTCCAATATACCTGACAACAAACAACCCACTAACTACATGGTGCGACGACAATAAAATTGCCCCAATAAATAAACACATTTTAAGACATGAATTCAATAAAACCATAAAACATTACAAGACAAATACAAAAGATTTCATTAAAGCACCACAACACAACCTAACCAGAATTGACTTTACTGAAGAAATATAACAACTTGACTGAATACACAAATTTTACCAAGTACCATGGAAGACATGACTAACGTAGTACACAAAAAAAGAAAAAGGGACGGTGACACCAGCAAAGGAGTAGGATTTGGACAAACCCAATAGTCATCTATACAAGACGGATATGGAGAAAACATCAAACCAACTACAGACGGTTTAATGTTCCCCATATCACGATATGCAAAAGGTAAAGTGATAAAATGCAGGTGGTACGATCTCGAATTCACTGATAACCAAAAACCAGTTATTTTAACATTTCATACCTTTCATTTTTGGATTAACGGAGGAAAAGATGACACAAACAATAGGAGTATTTCTGTTTTTAATACATTATCTAGTGTCATGTTAGGTATGAACATGTACGACTTTCAATTCAGGATAACAAACCAAGCAACACTAAGAAAAAGACTTCTAACTCAAGGTAGTACATCATACACTATATATGACTGAAACATCCCAAAATGTAATGGTTGTAACATCAGTAAGAAGAGAAGTTGAAGAAACATTCACAGCTAAATAGTTATTATTCCCATGGAAAAGAGTAACAGACACACTACAACAAAATTACACAAGTGATAATTTTAAATATGAAGAAATAGCAACAGGTCACTGAAAAATGTTTAATGTTAAATCACAATGACTGAGTGCAAGAAAATTCTACGACAAATACACAATAAATTAAAATTACTTTTATTATATGATACCAGGAATAGACTGAGTTAATACAAACATGAATCAATGGTCGGTTTCTTCAAAAACAGAAGATTACATAAGAAAATACCAAATAAGAAACTATGTAGATAGACCAGCTATCTACCTGACAAGTTCTAAATTTAAAAGTGAAGACACAACTATGAAATTCTCTTACAGAATTAAACTAGAAACTAAATTCAAATACAACAGACTACTACTACCACCAGACACAAAAAATGACCAACCATTCGCAATAAATACATATAGCTTACCGGTTGGTCAAAAATTAACAACAGGTGAACTAAAATTAGTATTCTTGCCTAAATCAATTACAACATAAATGTATTTAAACTGGAACAAAATAATGTCTCCCCAGTACCTACAGGTAAAAAAGAGGGTCATGGCAGGGCTTAAGCAGGCAGTTCCCTAAGCGCTCAACATGGATCTATGTTACAGATGCTGAACAAAAGATCTTTCTATCCAGTTATCTAGATAAAACACCATTAGAAGAAAACACTCCACACAAAAACAAAAAGATCTCCATTGTCCTCCTACAAACTGATGACCGGCCCTGGCTGGACATAGGGGGGTCCAGCTCTATCGTGTGGGTGTATAGCCACTATGTGACTGCAATCATTGATTGCATACCCCACACATAATGGTGGTCCCCTGGCAAAAGGAGCGTAACCATTTTAACCTGGAGGCTGATTATCTGAGTAAATTAATTGTTTGTGCCCAGGTACAAGTGTAGTCCATTTTTTTGAGATTCATAATATAACTTCAAATATTGAACCAAACTAAACAATTAATATTGTATTATATTCTTCAAACTGTAGTGATTATAATGATTTGTAAAATAATATGTTGTGCTGATTATCTCCGTGGCTAAAATTCTTTAAGTTAGAAAATAAAAATTTACTTTTGAAGAACAAATTCAGTAAAATTCTTAAAACTTAACCAAATAAACTTTGATTCACACCAAAATTGAGTGTTAATTTGCGAACAGGCTAACTTGAATATGGCTTAGAAACAAGGGTGGACTGGCACACTGCAAGCAACCAAAGAATACAAATATGACAGCCCTTAAGGTGGTTGCCTTGGTGAGTGACAAAAGTATAAACTTTTGTAAGGCCACATGCTAAATACATTGGTCTGCATACACACATACTTAAACTTTCAATATCTACCATTTCTTTTGAAGTACATATTGTCGTCGCTGACAACTAAAAACGAATGAAATATTCACTCTGGTAAGCTTGTCGGTACAGGGTACCCGTGCGAACCTGCTTTCATTATGAACGGTCCCATCTGTAAACACACTCTCATAATGAGCTGACACAGGAAACCTGCTTTCACTATGAACGGTCCCATATGTAAACACACTCTCATAATGAGCTGACACAGGAAACCTGCTTTCTTTCTGTGCACACCTTAAATCATGGTATGCTCAATAGTCACTACTTTCAATTGGTCAAAGCTAAACAAATCCATACTCAAGTTCATTGTTTCATGAACAATTTTTTTTATTCTAGGTAATCGGACAGGGATACCTTCATCCAACCAAAAAAACTTTAGGTTTAGTTTATAATAATAAAAGTGTTTGTGTGTGAGTGTGTTTATTAGTGTGTGATGCCCAGCCAAATCTATGGCACGCAGAGATCTGAAATTTTTAATCAAGCTATTTTTAACAAATATTTGAAGAAAATATTTTCCATATGGTTTATAATTACATTTCAGAGATACGGGCACTACGGGGGGAGGGCTTATATAATTCTTATACCACAGTGGGTCACGGGCAACGCCGTGCGAGATTGCTAGTATTTAAATAAAAGTGATAACCTTATCACATCTACCAAATCAAAATTCTCATTGTAATGCCAGGATCACGATCAACTGAACGTTAACTTAATGTAACTTAATGTAATGTTCACTTAAAGTTAACTTAACTTATGTGTGATCACAATTCACTTAACTTGACGTAACAACTCGAGCTAAACATATGCATTCTCGAGTATGATCTGTGGTTTTGTACTATTTATAAAGTGATGATCTGTGAATGTTTACAGTTTTCAATCAATATAATAAATATCTATTATTAAACTTTTTTGATAAATTTAGTTCCTTATTTTAGTTCAATTATTTTGTTTCAATTTCTGATCACTAGAACTTACGCTAAAGAGTAAACATAATACCAACAAATGAAATACTAAATAGCCCTGTTAACGTCACTCGCATAATGATTGGCTGGTTAGATCACGTGATACCCTTCAAGTAACATAAAGTAAGGTAAAAGACCTCCCAAGACATCTCTTACGTTAAGTTAACTGCAAGTCAACGTTAAGTTAAGTTAAGTTCATCATGATCACTTCCATTTAAACACACGAGGAGGTCCTTTACGTTAAGTTGATCTGGATCCCGGCATAAGCCATTTTAAAAGTCCAATAGTATCACTTCTAGTACTGTGAATGATTTGTTGCAGTCCTTGCTCATACTTTTGCCCAAACTTTCTTGCGTCACATAATTTGGAAGAGCTCATTGGAACTGGAACATATTTAACTGGGGTTTAGATTGATACTGAATATTTTCTAGTAAAGTGTGTTAAGTCAGACAAAGAAACTGTCCCTTTTAGTTAGTAGTTTATTATAATGGTCTTAAATTATTGCCAATAAGTTTGTCTCTTATATGTTTAAAGATTCACAGCAAGAAATTGTATAAGAGTACTGTGGAAAGCCAATCAAAATCCCTAGGTTGAATTTATCAGAGTTCTAGTCACCAAAACAAACAATTATGAAGAGGATGCTGATGATGATACCTATTTGAACAAATTTGAGGTTTCCAAAAATTAAAGAGCAAGAACTTACATTTTATTTCATAATTTGTACCTTTAACATATTGGTTTGTGTAGTTTCACCTTTTTGCCATTTCTTTATGCTTAAATGACAGAAACAGGAAGGATGGGGGTTATTAGTCCTCACAGAATGTGGCTGGCAAGAGAACTCTTATTGTATTTCAAGTTTTAAACAAGGAAAATTTCTAATTACAAATATGATAGCCTACATAACAAGCAAAGACTTTACTAAATTATCATAAACCAAAATGGGTTTCTTGATCTATGTACAATTTTTGAATTAGCTAACCTATGCTTATAATCATTCAACATCACTTCCAATTCTTGTGACATCATATTTAGGTTTAAAACATAATTTAGTTTTTTGTTCTTTGAGAAAGATTTGTAGCCATCTGCTTTACATGGGTACCTGAATAGAGTAACATTCCAAATATTCAGAATTTTGGCTACACTATGGGAAAAGTCCCCATATTGTTAATTGCTTTAGTTAAAGCATCCTTAAACACTCCTCGAACTGGTGCTTCATTAGTTTTTGTTTTTTGATTGTATGGAATTATAGCTCAGATCTTTATTAACTTGAAATTGAGGAAAAAATAAATATATAGAGGCAATAATAGTTGAAATAAAAAGAAATCATGGCATAAAGTTAAAGGGCATAAATGGGTGGACCTCAAAATATAACAGTTAAAATAAGTCAGCAAATTGTTGTCGGTCTTGGAATAAAATGTCTTAAAAAACCCATCACTTTAATTTTGGAAAAAATTATACGAAGATCCCTTCCTTTTTGTCACCACATTCAAACAATTTTAATTCATTCTGCAAGCCACTTTCATTCTCGGCCATTAATATGTTATCATCTGCATAATTATAACATCACTCTCACATTCACATTGTCCATTTGCATACCAACTGCGTCCTCACACGCACTCCTCGTACACTTATCCAAAAATACACTAAACAATCATTGAGACATAACCCAAACTCGTTCAACACCGTGCTCAGTGTCAAACAATTTGCTTTAAACTCCACCCACTCTAAGGCACACTTTACTTCCAACATACACTGCCATAGTTGTATTTACTAATCATGCATTCACACCATACTCCTATTCACTCGATCATACACTTTCTCCAAATCGATATATTAGCAGTACACTTTCTTCTTTACTGCCATACATTTCTCAATCACTTTTTTAACGCAAATATCTGGTCCATGCATCCTCTACCTGGCGTAAAACCGTATTACGCACCCCAAATCTTGTCCTTGGTTTTTTCACGAATTATAATTCTTACATTCACTCTTGTTGCCTTTACCTTTGTACAAAGGAACAATGACGGCATTCTTATTTTCATTAGGACTTTTGAAATTCCAGCACATACATTTAAAAGCTCAAATAATCTGGCAAAAAGTACCTAACCTCCACACGTTGGTATTTCACTTGTAATCCGATCTACACCCACAGCTTTGCCATTCTGTAACACTTTCAAGGCTTTTAACACCTCAGACGGGTGAATGCACCTCAGAGAGTATTTGGCTGTATGCGGACTATTTCTAAGAATGAGGTAGTATAGAAACAGACTAAGATGGCAGTGTATAAAACTGTGTTGCCAACTTTGCTGTATGGCTGTGAAGCGTGAAAGGCGAAAGTAAATGTAGTTGGAAGAAGATATTTAAAAATATGTTTGAAAAAGCTCATATGGAATGTCCATAATGAATGGATGCTGAAAGATTGTGGTTTGAAAGTGAATCCAATGGTCAAAAGGAAGGAGTGAGCCATTTTATTTGTGGTCAAATGTTGTATGTTTGAAAAAGAGAAAAATTAAAAGCTTTTAAGACTCAAATGGCATGTATGAATATGGAGAAAGTTAGAGTGGATCAATAAGTACGAAGTTGTGTGTAAATTATGTTACAGAATTTTCATGTGGGCCTTCCCCCCCCCCCCCTCCCCCCAGATACAAGGAGTACCTCGATAAACGAGGGTATTCTAGAGAAGCCAAAGCCACATTTTTATTGAGAATGAACAGTTTGGTTGGTGGGATGATAGCTGATCTTCAGCCCCACCGGTCTCAAAAGCAAAGCTTGCCTGCTGATTAAAAATTTTATGACTAATTTTGTACATGATAACACGTCATTAGAATGCTTCATGGTTGATTTTAAATTACCTATTTTTACTTAGTGGAAAATACCTTAAAAAGGTTATATTTTTTTTAAATTAACAATTATTGTTTTGTTTCAGGATTGGTTCCTTTCTTTGCCCACCACCATCGCCCACACAAATAAGTTGTAATTTTAACCCTTCCAATGTTGATGGAAATAATAAGCTTTATCCTTACATGCTCAATTTTTCCCAACTAAAATTATTATAAATATATTTTTTATTAGATAAATAATTCTTACTTTACTTTTGTGAAACCTAAGTCAAAAAATATTAATTTTAATGTTTCAATCATAATATGGCATAAGTCAGCATGATTTGCCAACATATAGGTTAGCTACCTCACATAAATGGTCTAACATTTTGTCGTCAAAGAAGAGCCTAGAATATTCTACTGGGGGTGTATCCACATCAGAAAGGCTTGGTGTTATTATGAAAGGGTTTGCATCTTCACTATTATCACAGTCATTTTCATCACTTGTTTTAAAATAACTAAGCTCACTGTCATTTATATTTGACAAAATATCCCACACTCTTGCCATCGCTTTATTGGTAACTGTGCTGTTTACTTACTTTGGAAATGATAAGTTACATATATTCATTACAGTTCCCTGCTGCCATCTACAAAATATTCTATAACACAGAAAAACGAGCGATCGAGGAATGTTCTGTTTTTGACACGTAAAGCATACCGAGTTGTGGTGGAATATATCGTAAATGACACTTGAGCAAATTTTAATTGGCGGAATGTTCCGTAAATGACATGAAGGGTTAAAAATGCAGACAAATCAATTTGTTTAATTTTTTGTGATAAATTATTTAGTGATTACTATATGAATATACTTCTATTTAATAAAAATTGTAAAATAAATTATATGTATTATTAACCTTTTATTCTTTATCATAATTACATAATGTATCTTTTATTAATCATAATTATAAAATATAACCATAATGCACCTTTCATTCTTAATCAAAATAAAAAAATATTCTATTGACTTCTCTTGTAAATATGTGTTTTTTAATCACTAGATCTCAATTCCATGATTTAAACTTGTGATCCAACTCATACTATAGCAACCCAGAGAGAACTAGTCTCGAACCAGAGTAAAATACCATAGCAATGCAGAGAGAACCAACATAGACCAGAGTAAATACCATAGCATCCCAGAGAGAACCAACATAGACCAGAGTAAAATACCATAGCATCCCAGAGAGAACCAACATGAACCAGAGTAAAATACCATAGCATCCCAGAGAGAACCAACATGAACCAGAGTAAAATACCATAGCATCCCAGAGAGAACCAACATAGACCAGAGTAAATACCATAGCATCCCAGAGAGAACCAACATGAACCAGAGTAAATACCATAGCAATGCATAGAGAACCAACATAGACCAGAGTAAATACCATAGCATCCCAGAGAGAACCAACATGAACCAGAGTAAAATACCATAGCATCCCAGAGAGAACCAACATGAACCAGAGTAAAATACCATAGCATCCCAGAGAGAACCAACATAGACCAGAGTAAATACCATAGCATCCCAGAGAGAACCAACATGAACCAGAGTAAATACCATAGCATCCCAGAGAGAACCAACATGAACCAGAGTAAAATACCATAGCATCCCAGAGAGAACCAACATGAACCAGAGTAAAATACCATAGCATCCCAGAGAGAACCAACATAGACCAGAGTAAAATACCATAGCATCCCAGAGAGAACCAACATAGACAAGAGTAAATACCATAGCATCCCACAGAGAACCAACATAGACCAGAGTAAAATACCATAGCATCCCAGAGAGAACCATCATGAACCAGAGTAAAATACCATAGCATCCCAGAGAGAACCAACATAGACCAGAGTAAATACCATAGCATCCCAGAGAGAACCAACATGAACCAGAGTAAAATACCATAGCATCCCAGAGAGAACCAACATGAACCAGAGTAAATACCATAGCATCCCAGAGAGAACCAACATGAACCAGAGTAAAATACCATAGCATCCCAGAGAGAACCAACATGAACCAGAGTAAAATACCATAGCATCCCAGAGAGAACCAACATAGACCAGAGTAAAATACCATAGCATCCCAGAGAGAACCAACATAGACCAGAGTAAATACCATAGCATCCCAGAGAGAACCAACATAGACCAGAGTAAAATACCATAGCATCCCAGAGAGAACCAACATAGACCAGAGTAAAATACCATAGCATCCCAGAGAGAACCAACATAGACCAGAGTAAATACCATAGCATCCCAGAGAGAACCAACATGAACCAGAGTAAAATACCATAGCATCCCAGAGAGAACCAACATAGACCAGAGTAAATACCATAGCATCCCAGAGAGAACCAACATGAACCAGAGTAAAATACCATAGCATCCCAGAGAGAACCAACATAGACCAGAGTAAATACCATAGCATCCCAGAGAGAACCAACATAGACCAGAGTAAATACCATAGCATCCCAGAGAGAACCAACATGAACCAGAGTAAAATACCATAGCATCCCTGAGAGAACCAACATAGACCAGAGTAAATACCATAGCATCCCAGAGAGAACCAACATAGACCAGAGTAAAATACCATAGCATCCCAGAGAGAACCAACATACATCAGAGTAAAATAACAGAGTATTCTATTGCAAACAAGGGAATTCTTAAATAAAAAACCAGAGCATCCCACAGTAACCAAACCATTCCAGAGTAAACCAGAGACCCTGAAAGAACCAGACTAACTCTGGTTGTTTCATAACCCATTGAAAACCAGAGTAAAACCCAGAACTTGGTTTGATCTGGATTTTCTTGGTTTTCTACTTTGGTTTCCTCTTGAGATTTTCACCAGGGTATATATAAAGGATTTGAGACTTGAATTTGAAATGTTCTCGAATCTTAGAATTTTGAATATCCTTAAGGATTTGAGGGCCCATCCCAAATATTAATGTTATGTTGCATCCTTATTTAGCAGAAAATAAGTAAATTTAATTCTCATTTTATTCACAGTCAATCCCATAATATACAGTATTCTGGCTTTGAATGAAAGGAAATTCATAAAAGTATGTCATTTTGTAGGCTGTTAGCGATGATAATGCTAACATTTGCTGATAGAAGGTGTCAAGTGGTCAGCACAATAAACCCCCAGGACTATATTCTCAGTTTTCTAAGCCGAAGCTGCTACTTCTTTATTCAAGTAGATCCTCATTTGTCCTCACGAGGCCAAGTTTTACCTCGTTCCAGACACACAGCTATATAGATATATTTTTGAAGCGCCACGAATTAAACCCAGGACTTCTAGAGCTGTAGCCAGGAACTCTGACCCCTAGACTAGGTTTGTAAACTATCTACAAAATGTAATACGGTAGTTCCTGTTCTGTTCTCGCGGGAAGTTGTATAGATCCCAAAGTCAAATGTTCATTCCTGCACTTAGTGGTAGTAATGAACATTACTTTTGAGAGGAGTTAGTTCAAATGAACTGAACATTCATCAACATGAATTCTAGTAATGTGTAGCAATTATTGCTCCAAGTCAACAGAATGGGGACAGTCAAGTATAAACATCACTTACCCAATACAACTAATCTTGCCGAGCACCTCGCGCAACAAACATCCGACTACACAAACCACAAGCGAACAACTTCCAAGACTGAGCCAAGTTCCGCATCTCGCCACTAGAGACCGGCACCACCACTACCATGATCAATCCGCCCAACTTCAAGAAACGAGAAGAAGATGGTAACAGCCAGGCTTTGCCAGAATAATATAGAATGTTCTTCTGCCGGCGCGCCCCCTTCCTTTATGCCTATCCTGTTCGATGAGTGTGCCATATAAAAGACCATCCGTCGAGGAAGACGTCACTCTTGGACTTGGCTGCGACCATGTAGGACTAAGCGTCAGCGTAACGGACATATTACGTTAATGTAAGAATAAAATCCAATTTCGGTTTAAATGTAAATTATGGGAACTAGTCAAAATTCTTTTTAGATCCTTTTATCAAATTTAATTATAAAGTATTTGCGTAAATCTTCGTCTTTGATTTACTTTATAATGAGAGTATTGTAAAGTCAGACATTTTCTGTGTTATTGATATTAGGCATTATACGCGAACTTTATACTCAACCAATTAACTTTATTTGTTTCTCAGTAGCATTTAGGTTAGATGAGTGTAGTAAATATGAAAGTTTGAGAGTGTTGTTAGATCAGAACTTTTCAATATTATCCATAATGATTGAAAGTCAAACCTTTCAAAATTAACTTTATTTCGTCTCAATTGCAAATGTGGCATTTTGGGTTTGGTAAACATTAAGGTGGGAAAGTGTTTGGAATATGGTGCCGAGATTTTCAATATTAGTAGAATGGAGTATTGCACTAGATTATTATATATATATATCAACTTAACTTTATATTTTTTTAACTAGTTTCTCGATTGTTATTTTTAGGATCGTGTTGTTAATATCTATTTTGTGCCAAAATAGTAACAAAAAAAACTTAAAGGGGTAATGTTAGGAAATATCCTCGATATTTATAATAGTACTATAATCCTCGTTTAGGACATAGGCGAAGGCTATTTTGAGTTATGCTAGTAGGTTATTAGCGTTAAAGTTAAATGGTATTGACATTAGGTATTTTTGATGGAACTAAAACTTTTAGTAACATGTGGCATTTTCGCAACAGGTTCAAAAATGTGTTAGTTAGGAGAGATCATTTACTGTACTACGTATGATCATATTAAATTAATGTTATGCATCAATATTTGTATTTACGTAATATGTTTAGGGTACATAATAAATAACGTAATGATTAGAAGGAAAAGAGTAAATATTTATGGAACAATGTTTTTATTGGATAGTATATATTTATGTTGAGAATGCTTGCTCACTCACTGAACTATTAAATGCTCTTCAAATAATATGCTTATTATTTAATAAAGTTTGGCATAAATTAAATCTAAAAGATTCTAAGACTTGAATTTATTCTATTACATAATTACGCCATATTATCCCTATGTCTAGAAAAGGTGTGAGGGATTAGCCTTCAACCTTTTTATATATTAATATGTTAGGCAACCTGTGAAGGTGGACCGTAGTTTCCCGCTACTCACAAGAGTGAGTTGCGTGCGCTGGGGACATGCTAAATGTCCAGCATTTTATAACTCACAATTTTAGGATATTCACTCTACGCGCTCCTCTATATTCTATTTTATTTTTCTTTAACTGTAGGTTTTGTTTATATTTATGTATTGAATCCCTCTAGTTTGGAGCTTAGGGATTACAAATGGTTAAAACTTATACTTAAATCTATTTTTATCTTCATAATTCAATTTTGTTTTACACTTCATAGCTCCATTAAATTAAATGTTAATTCCTAGTTACTTCACATTATCAATATTATTGAAATTACTAATTATTATTGTAATCCCTAAGCTCCAAACTAGAGGGATTCAATACATAAATATAAACAAAACCTATAGTTAAAGAAAAATAAAATAGAATATAGAGGAGCGCGTAGAGTGAATATCCTAAAATTGTGAATTATAAAGTGCTGGACATTTAGCATGTCCCCAGCGCACGCAACTCACTCTAGTGAGTAGCGGGAAACTACGGTCCACCTTCACAGGTTGCCTAACATATAAATATATAAAAAGGTTGAAGGCTAATCCCTCGCACCTTTTCTAGACATAGGGATAATATGGCGTAATTATGTAATAGAATAAATTCAAGTCTTAGAATCTTTTAGATTTGATTTATGCCAAACTTTATTAAATAATAAGCATATTATTTGAAGAGCATTTAATAGTTCAGTGAGTGAGCAAGCATTCTCAACATAAATATATACTATCCAATAAAAACATTGTTCCATAAATATTTACTCTTTTCCTTCTAATCATTACGTTATTTATTATGTACCCTAAACATATTACGTAAATACAAATATTGATGCATAACATTAATTTAATATGATCATACGTAGTACAGTAAATGATCTCTCCTAACTAACACATTTTTGAACCTGTTGCGAAAATGCCACATGTTACTAAAAGTTTTAGTTCCATCAAAAATACCTAATGTCAATACCATTTAACTTTAACGCTAATAACCTACTAGCAGAACTCAACATAGCCTTCGCCTATGTCCTAAACGAGGATTATAGTACAATTATAAATATCGAGGATATTTCCTAACATTACCCCTTTAAGTTTTTTTTGTTACTATTTTGGCACAAAATAGATATTAACAACACGATCCTAAAAATAACAATCGAGAAACTAGTTAAAAAAATATAAAGTTAAGTTGATATATATATATAATAATCTAGTGCAATACTCCATTCTACTAATATTGTAGGCTGGGCCTTTGGGGTTCTGGGCCCGCCAGCCTGGGCCTCGCCCTTCGTGCGGTGTGCCATTTTAGAGCTACAGTTCTAACCTGGACAGTTATTAGTGCATGGGCTAGATAGAATATGGGTGCCTCCACTCGTACGCACAAGGAGTGAGAGATTACTTTCCCACACGCAATGGGCGTAATCCCATTCCCCCACACACGGGAAAGAGTGGAGACCGTCCAGCTCGGCGGTCGCTTCTGTGAGTGGTAGTAGATAGCTCCAGTTACCACCCTGGATAGGTAGGAGGCACGGCTCCCGATGCCGTTCCAAGTGACTGGAAGGGGAGGAGGAGTTAATTCTCACCTCCCCAGGTATCCGGCTTGATCTGGATCATCCCATCCTTCTGTGCGAGGGGGTGGGGGGTGTTTCTCAGTAGTATTAGGTACCGACCTAGAAACTGCCCTGGGCCATGATGCCCAGGGGTACTTGGCATTGCTGCGCGCAGCACACCATAGCATAGCGACAGTCAAATGTATATTTATACTCATTATCATTAGGTAGTCTTAATACCTTCAGTTCCTGATAATACATCATTAGAAATATATGTATCCTTACTATATCCTGACCAAGCGCATACTCAATGCTGAACTCTAGTTCTTTAATGCTTTCTTCTAGACTGCTGCTTATTATTACACAATTGTTCAATATTACTAGATACATATTACTGTTGGTTATTGTTTGCTGTGGCCGTTTTTGTTGTATTGAAAATGCCACAGAAGTTAGGCCTCTTGACCTTTTTTCTTGTTGGTGGATTGATTTCATTCCCCCCTCTCTCTTGTTTTTAGTGTTATGTTTAATTGACCGCCTGTGTAGATAGGTTCTGTTGACCGCACACGTCTCAGTGTATTGCTTCGCTTTAGAGAGGTATCTCAGCCGCCTTGTAGATGTTTGTTGTCTAACCAGTGTTTCTTTTTGTTTCGTACATGTTTTATCAACGATATTAGTGTTTTTGTCTTGAGTTTTTTTTGTCATATGCCGACTCTCGGACCAAAATTCAGTTAGGTTGTTTAAGCAGAGAGTAAACCATCGTCCGCTGGGCAGGGCAAATAAACACTTTATACTTTTACTCGCTGTCTTTCATGCTAATACTGAACATTTTATGCCTGAATGTCAAGCCCTACCCTCCTCTTAACCCGACCTTTCCATATACAACCATCGACCCTTCCAAAGTTATATTCAACAAGAGTCATAAGGTGATTGCAAGTGCAACAGCAGAGGAAAGTGTTTATATCACCAGAGTATTCTTTATAATTTGTCCTCTATTCCTTGTCTTTTCAAAGGTGGTCCTCCGCGGGTTCTTGTTGGTTTGCCAAAACCACGTATCATTTTATAGGATCCCCTGTGTTTTGTAACGAGTAAGAATACACAGTAATTTCAAGCAAAGTTACCAAAGGACATTCTTCATTTAAAGACAAACTAAAGAATAATTGAACCTATACAACCCCAAACTAACCTGGTACACAAGTGTCAGCAAAATAAATAGCGTATATGTGTTGTATTTACAGGAACAGTAATGTTTTTTCAGATGACTGTATGGTACCTTAGCTTGTGTTCTGAACTAAGATGGATAACTCATCAATAACCTACCTAAACTATGAACTACAAAACCCACTATACATGAAATATGTTCATTGCCTCTCAGAATATTTATTTATATTGAAAATGGATCAACAAAAACAAATTGTCCAGTTAATTAGATAGATTTGTAGCTATAAATAGAATCAATTTATATTGCGAAATTTATCTTTATGTAGTATTAGTAAATTTTAATTTTATATAGTTCCTATATTTCATGAGATAGTAGAGGAAGCTAGGATAAGATGGTTTGGACATGTTATTAGGATGGAAGGGAAGAGGATTTCAAGAAGATTGATGGATATGAAGAATGTAGGGAAGAGATGGGAGGAACAGATAGCAGCAAGTGTGCAAGTGAGAGGAGGAGAGTAGAAGAGAGTACGGGAGGAAGAATTGTGGAAGGACAGAGGAAGATGGAGCCATTCTAATAAACAGACCTGGCTGCAGGTTGGAAACAGTTCATGATGATGATGATGATGATGATAATGATGATAACTTATGAAGACAGGTAAAACTAACATTTTAAAACTGGAATATTGAATTAATCTAAAGTTTGAATCACAAATATGAAACTTAGAATACATGATAAGCATAAGAGATAAGCTTTCCTGAATGAACAATGTATAATATTGGTTGTTATTTTTCATCTCAATTTTTAAATTGTATAGAAAATAGATTGAGTAGGTAAATGAATTTTAATAAAAATATTAGTTTTTGGTTTGATTCAGTTCAGATAAATTTTAAAGGTGTCTCTTTCACATTCAGTTATATATTTGAGCTAAAGTGATGATATGAGTTCTGATGTTTAGGTTATTTCCTAGAATTATGTGGAGTTAAACTGCCAATAAGGTGACTAACCCATTTTTTCTTAACTTTGAATATGCAAATTTAATGAATCCTGGAATCCCCATTAATATCTAAGGGTTTTAAGGCTAAACATTTGTGAATGCAAGATTTGTATTATTTTATAGGTACACAAATAAACTAAATGATGAAAATAGATATTTACAAACTATCAATAATATATTACAAGAAAACACAGTAAAGTATATTCAAGTGACCTTACTTGTGAGTAGTTCAGTATTTGCGAGACAGACTCTGACACATAAAGGATCCTCCCTCGATCACAGCCTACAACGAACAAGAAACCCTCGGCTGCCTGAAAACACGATAACACACACAAATAATTAAAAAACAAAATACACTAGAAAACATATTTTAAATTATTAGTCATGTAGAGCGAAATTGTTAGTCTCATGCTAAGGGTTATTCTTCAATCATTATTATTCAAGGCATGAGTCTGTGAAGACTTGTTAACTCATCATCTAATCTTAGAGCAACCACAAAATATAACCAAGGTGACTTTTTGTTTATATCTATGATGATGAGTTTAAGGGTGCTCACTGGGGCTGTGAAGTTTCCCGATATATATCAGCCTATTTGTTTGTCTGGGATGACCCGCTCTCCCACATAGAAGCAAAATTTAAATACATTAACAAAATCATGTTGAAAGAACCAACTATGCGCAGCTCCTCATGAGACTGCTTTTATTAGTTCAGGTCTATCTATCTATCTATATATATTTTTATATGAACTATATACCAACCTTTTTATGTTTATGGTACAATCGAGCCGATTTGTTTAGTATACAATCTAGAAGTATTATTATCTGTTTCAATATTTCAATATATATTCATTTTATAGTTAAGTCTAAAATTTTCAAAGTTTAATATAGGTCTAGCCTAGATATGTGTTTTGTAAAATAATATTAAATGAGTGAATCTCGCATTGTAAATAAAAGTAGTTATTATTATTATTATTAATTCAGTGATCATAGACCCTGAAGATTACGAGTTGCCTTGACAATTTGCCTCCATGTCTGTTGGTCTAGTGCCTCTCTTCTCCAATCTCTGGCAACCCCAGTTCTTACAGTTTTTAAATGAGCAAATTATAAATATATCTAGAAATTATTAATGTATACATGGGTTTTATGAAGAGTTAGTGAGATAATGATTGTGGCTTGCGCTGACACAGTTTGGTGGGTTAATCACAAAATGCGCCTGTATGAAAGTAGAACAAGTTGCTTTACCAATTAAACCAGTTACTCAATGCTTAGATATAAAAGATTAGCCAACAGTTTTATGTGTTCACATTGACTCATTAATTAAATCAAGACAGTGCAACCTTTTGGGCACTATGGGCAAAAGAAATGTTCCAATCAGTGGTGTAGCCAAGATTTAAAAAGAGGGGAGACTTACCTCTCTCCCTTTTGTGGTTTTACCACCACATCATTCTATTGTGTGCCATTCAATTTATATCTGCTTGCTGCAGGAGTTCTACCAGCAACCAATGCAGTATTTACCCCAATTTTCTTATGAACAGACAAATCTGAGAGCTAGAAAGTACTAGATCTACTTTCATGTATTCATACATCAAGTGATGTGATCTATAGTTGTCATTGCTGATAGATAAGAGGTGCACCTAGTCCCCATTTGTAAGATAATCAAGGTATACATGTGGCTGAGTCATTTACAAGTAATATTTTTTTCAAGTGTTCTGTCACACGGCATGTCCATTTCTTTTGTCAGTGAGCTTAGACCGCCAATGCGCCCTTCCCTCTGCCTCCTCCTTCTGCACCCAGAATTTTCTTATTTCCTTCAAGTCATCTATTATTTGAATCCTCCTTCCACTTAAGTTCCTCTTCCCTTAACATTTCCTTTTATGACATCGTGCAGAAGACAGTTTCTTCTAAGGATGTGTCCGACACATTTTTCTTTGTACCAAAGAATCACATCCAAAATGGTGATCTTCTCACCCACTGATCTTAGGACTTCTTCATTTGTCCCCTGTCTGTCCACCTGATATTATCAAGTCTTCTTCTGCACCACATTTCAAAGCTCTTCAAGCATTTCTTTTCTGTCTTCCTGAGAGTCTAAGTTTCTGCTTCATATGTAGCATTTCATCAATTTATTCCTCAGTTCCAAACTCAAAATGCTGGTCAGCAATAACTTCTTACTGTTGAAAGCTTCTTTAGCCATGGAGATCCTTGACCTAATTTCCTTGGTCCAGTTGTCATTCTTTGTCAAGAGACTTCTCAGGTACTTGGACTTCTGTATGCTTTCCAACTCCTTGTTTCAGATGTTGATTTCCAGTGACTTTTTATTTTTTTATGTCCCCATCACTTTTTACTTTTCATTGTTGAATTCTATCTCCACCAGCCGGTTCACAATTTCCTGCAACTTTTCTTTATATTTTGCCAGCATTGCTAAATCATCTGTGTATTTTACTGTGACTCATCCTCCTATTCCGAAATTTCCTCGTCGCTCCAGGGCTTTCCCGACCAGCCCGTATCCATACAAGTTGAACAGGCTGGGTGACAAACAACATCAATGCCTCACTTCTGTACTAAAATAGTGATGCAATATCAACCTTTTGGATTCATTCACTTAGATATTATTCAGGCTTACGTGAGTGTTATATTAACTTTAAACCACAATTATCTGCTTTGTATGTGTGTTAGTTAATAGTAATGAACAATAAATGTAATCATAAGTCACCAAAGAGTTTTTTAAACTGCTATTGCTAAATACATATGTATATGTATATGAAACATGGACCATTGTCGCAACCGAAAGGAAAAAATTAGAATCATTTGAAACATGGTATCAAATACAGAAGTGCTAAGAAAAGCAAATGAAGAAAGGAAGCTTTGGAATGGCATACAGCAAAGAAGAGTTTACATGGCAGGACATATACTGAGCCATGATAGTTAGTTGAAAATAATTATAGAAGAAGATGTGAAAGGGAGAAATTCAAGAGGGAGACCAAGAGTGAAGAACATGAATAAGATAACAGACCATATTGGCAGAAGAAGGTACAAAATTAGCGCAGGAGACCAAATTGAAGATCTGCAGCAAACCAATGGCAAGATTGATGACATCATGATAATAATAATAATGATGATGTTGATGTTGCTATTTTCTATTCTAGAGAAGTCCAAACTTCTTTGTAAAATAATAAATTAACTAAATCAAATTATATTATTAATAACTACTTAACTATTATTCACAGAGATAAATTACATTATTACATTTTTCATAGTTAGGAGATTAACAACTTGTCATTAATAATTGTCACTAAGCCCTACATTTTACCCTAAAAGGTTGATATTAAAGTGAATCTACTGTGTGATTATTAATAGGTTTGACCAGTGTTTTTCATATATATGATAATCACACACCTGCAGTATAAGAGTTTTGAGTTCCTGGTCTGATAGGAAGGCTGGCTTATAATGCCCCTCCGTATACGAATGAACCGCTCCTCTGATCGTCTTGATATGTTGCACTGCCATGCGGAGAACTGTCAGCTTGTCCAGTTTACGAGACATTGCGTGGCACATGGGCACCATGGCCGACAACTCCGTGATGTAGGTGTTCATCTTGTCTCGACGACGTTTCTCAATCTCACTGTGATTCTGTCTAGGAAACATCACCACATGTTAACAATTATGATATCCTTTTATAGACAAATTAGAAAACAAATTCATTTCTACTATCAACAAATGATTGAGCTAGTTTTTGTTGTTTTTATATATAAATATTAATAAGAATTAATATCAACTTTTGTAACTTTATTTATAAAATTGTTGCTGATAAGCAATAACAATTAATATAACAATTTTTTTTTCAAACAATGGCACTTGGCCATTTTAAAGACAAATAATAGCATGAGTAGTTAATTATTGTAAATTACATGGTGTAAGCAGAAATAACTTTACTAGATGAATAGATATTAGTTGTGTTTGGAAGTTAAATAAATGTTATTATTTTATATTTAAGAAACAAAACAAAAAAATGAAATCTGAATTTCAAATAAATATTTCTATAGTTGTTTGCCCCGACCCATTTCCTTCCCCTTTTACTCGAAGAATCGCCCCATTTCAATATATTTTTATAAACTTTTTATTAATATTTAAAGTAAATTGATGTAGCTATTAGAAAAAAAGCTAAATACCATTTGTCTTTATGTCGAAACTAATAATTACATATAAATACAAAATATTTATTGTTGCGGGAGACCTGGTGGTCTAGGGGTAGGGTGTCAGACTTCTGTGTTACAGGTCCGGGGTTCAAATCCTGGTCCCAGCACAGGTTTATCTGATTACCAAACCCTTCCTTCCCCTCTGGTAAAATGTGTGCTTTCACACTTTGTGAATGTGGGGAATACCAGGACTCCACCTCAGAGATAGATTCCTCTGTGTACCAGGAGAGCATAGGCCATTCAACCTTATTTATATAGTATGATTTTAGAAGGAAGAATAGTAGGAGTTAGTTAATAAAGTTATTAAAACAATGTTAATATATTCATAAATAAAGTCATGTCATCTGCAGAGGTTATGGATATTATCAATACCTATCAAATAACACAAATAATATAAGAAAATAGTATCAATATTGGCTGCAAAGAAATAAGTTTATATTTTCTCTACTGTTCTTCCAAACAATTTATTATTATTATTATTATTTAGCACCGCGTCTTACTACCCGTTCGGGTTATACGCTTAAGTACTAATTACACTAATGGATTAGGAATTGGGAAGGTTGAATTAAAGCAAGTGAACCCACATTTGCTTGGAGGTAGAGTGGAAAACCATTTATGAAAAACCACCCCCAGTTCACCCGACCGAGATTCGAACCTCGATCTCCCCGTCCTCAGCAGTAGAGCTCAACACGACAAGCGCGTTAGCCAACTACGCCACCGAAGTGAGTCTTCCAAACAAAATCAGGGTATATAAATAAGGTTGAATGGCCAGATCTAGTGCATCAGCGCCTCCACCCCCACCCTCATATTTATTGTTGGGATAGAGATTGATTGCAGGTTGAGCATACTTTGTCCATCACCAAGATGTCTTGACCCTCTTGTTAGTAGGTAGTTATTTAGTGAAAAATGCTCTAACATACAGCATCAGTGCTATCACATTGTTGGTGTCTTGTACCAGCACTCACTTTGCTGTCTGCTAGAACATCCGTCTCCACTTCCCTCCCTATCTATATTCACCAGCATAACCTCCGGGATGATACAAACATGCCAATAAGAATCTTCGGTAAGTGAAAAGTGGGTCAACAAACGACCTTGTCTAGCCAGGAGTGTGAGGAAGCACACTTTTTGAAAGGCTTCCCTCATTTAACGTCACAATCCAATAACCAATGCAGAGAGGGCAACACTGGCGGGACTCGGACAATAACATATTGTTGAGGTTTCTTCAACATTTACCAACAGCTTCTAATAGCCTCAAACTTGTATTTTGGAAAAAAACATCTTTGGTTTAGTAATTTATTAAATTGAAAACGTTGAAAGATAAAAATAAAAATATGTAATTAATGAAATACAGACAATTCATCGTTCTGTGTATCGTAATTGTGAGAATTACCAAGACTTACCTAAATGAAAGATGAGTTATTACAACTATCTTCATATTACATATTTTTTTCAGTGCTAGTAAAGTTCCTAACTAGTGAACTATGTAGTTAAAGTTCAATCTCCAAAATATTAACTATTTTACGTTAGGGCCTAAAGTTCTTCTAAAAAAAATATATTTTATCTAGTTCAAATTCACCTACAGATGTCCAGTACAGTTGTTTAGGTTTTTTTTTATACGCTTTAATCTTGTAACACTAATGAATTAATCAACCCTCGTCGGGCGTCGATTGAAACACTATGGATTAATTCCTTGATATAATAATGCTGTGATGATTTTTAGGTTGTCTATTACTCCGTGGTCGAGCGCCTATCATCACTGTACGGAAAATATACCGTTTAACCAGCTGTCTATAGCTCCGTTGTCGAGCACTAATTAAATCAATATATTAATAAAATTAAAGAAAGAGAACTGTTGATGGCTGTTGATTCACGCACGGTTTATTTAAATGACACCTGTTAATTACTCATACATAATCCAATTAAATATTTTATCTCAATGCACACTTGTGATATTTATGTAAGTTATTTTGTACTGTGTTAGACTGTGACTGCCAGTGTGTGGCTCTGACTGACTTGTGCTTGGTGGATCCCTGGTGTGGATGTTTGGATGCCTGGCTGATACGCACAAACGGTCTATATATGACATACCCCT
Source organism: Timema cristinae (assembly GCA_039000515.1). Classification (NCBI taxonomy): domain Eukaryota; kingdom Metazoa; phylum Arthropoda; class Insecta; order Phasmatodea; family Timematidae; genus Timema; species Timema cristinae. Next base: position 11,184,622 of record JBCFYV010003508.1, on the reverse strand, counting down.
TGCATCTTTCTCCCCTTGTCAACAGAGTTAAAACTAACTAATAGAAAGAGTCCTTGCGACAGGTGTTGTGAAAGCTAGCTTCTTATTGGTATATAGAAGTGGCGTCTTTGCCAAATAGTGCGTAGTTGTTCCTTTAACAGGAAATATGGTATAAAAAATATATTTTAATGGTAAAATCGTTTTCACATTATTTCTGATAAGCGCGTGTTTCTTCATGGATGAATCATAAAAATATACTCTACATATGTTACTTTAAAGAAAAATTACCTGCATCCATGACTTTTTATATATTTTAGATTGATTTGAATCAATATCATTTCAATCTATCCATAAGTGTAAATAAAATTATATTCAATTAATGTGTATACTACAATTTTTTAAATTTGAATTTAGTTTACACTAGGTCTACTAATTAGCAGTAGCGTACATGGGGGGGGGGGGGGGGGAGGTGCTTAGGGAAAAGCTTGAGCGCTCCTCACTCCCCATTGTTGTTTGGGGATGTCCGGAGATCTATGCAGATTTGAGGAGAGAAAAATATGGGTTGGGGTAGTTCTATGAACATTTTGAACAAAGAAAATATTAGATGATCAGAAATAGGCTCCATATCAATCACCAAAAGTATATATCTCACAGGAGTAGACTATCTTTCAAGGAATGGAAGTGGGATTATCTTCTAGTTCTGATCAGTAGGATTAACTCCTTACCCCTCTTTCACTGCCAGTGTATGCTCAACAGCACGTTGCAGAAGATTGCAGTGAATTTATTTAGTTTATATTAATTCATTGTTGAGAGTCAAATTAGTGTTTTTCTGATGGCTTCAATAAATAATCGATGATTTTTTTTAACAGTAGGCCTATTCAAATACCATAAAAAAGTTCCAAAAAAGTGTCTAGGTGTATATAACTTAATGGCGAAAAACAGAATAGTTCAAGCATTTTTGCAATCAACCTACTTCACTATCCTGAGTACGCCCTTGTTAAATAATTAATTAATTAATAATAACAATAAATAACTATCAAAACGATAACTATCAGCATGATATAAATAATAATAATTAATAACCCAACAAAACAATAACTATCACCATAATATAAAACAATGGTACTTAAAATATTAAATATACAGGAAATGTTGCAGCAATATTGTTAATGAAAACTCATTATGCTTGACGTAAATAAAGATCTAATGCATTTATCGGAACTAAAATTAATGATTTGTGTAAAATGATCAAGAAATAAATTTGAAACAAATGATAAAGTAATTTACATTCATGCTCAAAACAAACTTAGCTCAAAATAAGTTTGTTAGTTTAAATTTGAATGTGTTCACAGGAAGTTTTCCTGAAAAAGAAATAGTTGAACTAATGCATTCTTTCTAAGCATTGACTTTTAATTATGATTATGTTCTGAGATTATTATATTTTTAATGAATTTCACAAAATAATAAATCCCAAAAGGTAATTTTCAGGGCATATCCAAGGCGTAAGGAGGATTTTATTTTAAAACACTCTACTACCAATACTCATGTTGAAATGTTAGAAATATTCCTCGCTATATTTTAGTTATCATGCTCAACAATATAGCGAAGCATCAAGATTGTCTTATTGCCTCTGCCACTCAACACTGTACACTGATCATTGTTAACCTCGTCAGATTACTCACACTGCTACAGTAGTTCTCTAAGCTCTGCCACTCACAAACAGTACACTGCAACATTAAGTATTCTCTAGTCTGCATAATCCTAATCCTGCTTACAGTAGTTCTCTAAGCTCTGCCTCAACTCATGCATTCTTATCACCTGACATTTTTAACTCTATCGTATACTGCTCACCTGCTACAGTAGTTCTCTAAGCTCTGCCACTACATGTCACTGACATTGTACCTCTCATACCATCCTGCTACAGTAGTTCTCTAAGCTCTGCCACTCACACTGTCACTGACATTGTACCTCTCATACCACCTGTACAGTAGTTCTCTAAGCTCTGCCTACATGTCACTGACATTGTACCTCATCATACCACCTGCTACAGTAGTTCTCTAGCTCTGCCACTCACATGTCACTGACATTGTACCTCGTCATACCACCTGATACAGTAGTTCTCTAAGCTCTGCCACTCACACGTCACTGACATTGTACCTCGTCATACCACCTGCTACAGTAGTTCTCTAAGCTCTGCCACTCACATGTCACTGACATTGTACCTCATCATACCACCTGCTACAGTAGTTCTCTAAGCTCTGCCACTCACATGTCACTGACATTGTACCTCGTCATACCACCTGCTACAGTAGTTCTCTAAGCTCTGCCACTCACATGTCATGAATTGTACCTCGTCATACCACCTGCTACAGTAGTTCTCTAAGCTCTGCCACTCACATGTCACTGACATTGTACCTCATCATACCACCTGCTACAGTAGTTCTCTAAGCTCTGCCACTCACATGTCACTGATATTGTACCTCATCATACCACCTGCTACAGTAGTTCTCTAAGCTCTGCCACTCACACGTCACTGACATTGTACCTCGTCATACCACCTGATACAGTAGTTCTCTAAGCTCTGCCACTCACATGTCACTGACATTGTACCTCGTCATACCACCTGCTACAGTAGTTCTCTAAGCTCTGCCACTCACATGTCACTGACAATGTACCTCGTCATACCACCTGTACAGTAGTTCTCTAAGCTCTGCCACTCACATGTCACTGAAATGTACCTCGTCATACCACCTGTACAGATTCCTAGCTGCTCACATTCATAATGTACTTCACTGAGTGTTCTTAAGCTTGCTAGTATGATGTACCTATACACTCAGTAGTTCTAAGTCTGCACTCTCCTGAGTACCTTTACACTGTACGTAGTTCAAGTCTGCATCACTGTCATGCTGTACTTCATACACTCATAGTTCTAGTCTGCCTAATGTCATGAATGTACTCTATACACGTCTATTCTAGCTTGCACTCAGCCTGAAATGTACGTAACACTACATCCACATCGTGTCTTATTTATAGGCTACCACCATGGTGAGGTATTCAGACATTATTATATTATTACTAACTCTTTATTTCAAACATTTGTAGTAATCCCAATTGTGACACATTCAACCTAATTGAGCAGGAGGAAAGAGTAGATTTTAGACTGTGTTTCTTCTATGTTCTAAAGTTACCGCGATAACACGTCATATGTATTTTACCTTGACCAAATAGTGTATTTATTATATACAGTTAATTTATTCACTTACTTCTTGTTGGTATCTGAGGTGCGAACAGAAGTGACGTCATCCCCGAATCATCTCCATCACTGTCTTGGCTGCAACAACCACAGGATTGTTAAGATGGGACTAGTGTTTGGAGGCGTTTTGTTGAAACATTTTAAACACATTTAAAACTCATTAGGGATGTCATATTAAACTTATATTAAATATCTCCTGTTTATTTAAGGACACACACATATATATAATGCTGTCATATGCAGGGCCGTTTTAAGAAAATGTGAGGCCAGAGGCAAATAAATGTGAGGCCCCATTTTGTACGGCAGTTTTTCAGTTTTAGCATTACGAAGTTTTAATATATGGTTATGTACTCGGTACTTATGTTAAGTACTTAATAATTTTTAATGTTTTATGGAATATTGGTCAACCCATAAAATTACTGTACTTTATTAAATTCAAACAAATTAAATTAGAAAAATAAATTTCTCTTTGCACCATTGCACTGTTAGTTTTCTGTGGACTGACAGCGGTAGCACAATGATGGCATATTCTACTGTACTGACATTACTCGTATAACGTCAATCTTAAATGATATAAAGTTAGGGTTTTCAGGGATTTAGAATAGAATCCTATCACTAAGTGAATACCAAATGCTGTTAATTATCTGTACACTATTTGATGTGAAATTTAGAATAATAACAGTAATTGAATTTAATATTTTGGGAGGAAATATGGCCCCATGGAATAAGAGGCCCGGGGCGATTGCCGCCTTTGCCCCACCCTTCCCCCAAAATCGGCCCTGGTCATGTGGCATTTGTTTTGAAAAGTTTACATGAAGACAGTTCGAAATGGTGGTCACTAAATTACAAAATCTGTCCAATGTTGATCTTAGCTCAGTGACTTGGATAGGATATATTCTGGAGGCAAGTGTGTGCCCTCATTAGCTTGTAGCAGTGCATGGTTACACTAACTGCCAGAAAGCCATCACGAGGTACTCTCCTCGTTTGTGTATCTATATAAGTGAGAGTTTCTCTGTCTCAAATAGTGCACACTAGAGAACTGAGCGAGCATAACACAGCTACAATGAACATAATTATAACATTTATGTGGTAGACCAAATCACTTTTGCAAAACATATTTACAAAACATTATTTCTAGATATATTTTTGAGGACCCCTCAATTCTCATCTTCATAGCTACTCAACTGTTCTAGATAACTTTATTTTGACCATGTTTCACTATCTGACAGATGTATATATTTTCACTACAACAATAGAGTTGGGATGAGGGAGCTATAATTTAGAGGGGAAAATTGCTTGCACTTGTGTGGAGTGTCAAACCAATAAGGAAAAACCAACCTCAGTTCACCCAACTGGATTCAAACCCTGATATCTCCATGACTGGTAATCCAGTCTGATGTGACAGTAACTACTTAGAACATTCAACTACCAATGTGAGGTTGTCTTAGTTACGTAGAAATAGAAATCAAAATAAAAAACATTGTTTTCTTTATCATAATCAACACACATTATTCACAAATTGACCAAACAGATAATGTTAAAATTAATGTATATGATCTACTAACCATCGAAAACCTATCAATATTATCACTAGGTGTGAGCAAATATTGTATGTGTCAATTCCAACATCCACCCACCTTGAGTTCACCTCTCAGCTAGGACCACAGGGACAGGGCCCTACCAACATTTTTTCAACATTTGTTAACATAAAAAAATATTGTTTCTTTCTTTCTTTCTTGACATTCTACAAAATATTTTTGAAAAAACATGAAGAAAGTGGAACAACATTCACTACACGCAATAAATTATTGGATACATTAAACAGTATTCAAGTCAAAATTGTTCATTCCTCGCTCATAACGTCACGCGAGGACTGTACCAGCGTTCTCGTGACTGAATATAGAAGTAGTCGTTCTCTGCCACGCCCGAAACAGCTCAGTTGGTAAGTAGGATTCAACTAACGGAAATAGTATCTCAGCACATGCACCTGTTGTGAGTCAAGATTCGCTAGAGTTCGTATATATGACTCAATTTTATTGTACAAGACAGAAAGTCCAACATTCTTGTTTATGTGGAAGGCATTGTAGAGCACCAGTTCTAAAAGTTATCTTAAACTCACTTCCATGAGTATATCATCAAGTCCAAATCTAGATTTCAAACTGTCTATTACTTTGGGGTAGCCATCTCCAATAAGTAGGTGGCTGCCCAGTATTTCACACGCACGAGTATCGGAAACTATTGCTTGGATTAGATACTGGAACTTATCTTCGTGCACAGTAAAATCATCCTCTTGGATCTTCTTAAAATGGCTCCAGAAAGACAATCAATGCTTAAAATCTTCGCCAAATTTCTCCAACTCAATTTGAGGTAGTTTGAACGTCCTTTCTGGGTTGAAATGTTTGCTCTTACATGTACTATCTGCATTGTCAGTTTCTGTTGTAAGTTTCGCTACTAATATCTATGCTTTCACGAACTTACTACAATAATCTTCCACAGATATCGACTCTGCAGTTGATTTTTCCTCCGTAAAACCGGCATCTGACATTAAATAAAAACTCTTTGGTCTGAAACTTTCAACTCATCAACCTTCTTCTCCATCAATACTCGACAAGCTTGTATTTCCAAATAATCAGTAGCTCCACTTCATCAGTAATAATTGTGGAACTAAACCGATTGTTCAGCTAGAATCCACTACGTAAAACTCTTCTTACCTTCTTAATAATCTCCATAACACTCCATAACCAATGTCCTGTCACGGTCACCAAATGTTAAAATGTATATGATCAACTAACCACTGAAAACCTACAAAATATTATCACCTGTGAGCGAATCTAAGAAAATTACGATTCCTATCGCGATTGCATTAACCTATTTTATCAAAAAAAGAAAACTATTGAACAACAATATAGATGTACAAGAACAAAACTTAGCAACACGATATTAAATGGAGTTTGTAAACAAATACAAGGTGTCAATTCTATTAGATATTGGGAAATTATTTTAGACATATGTGAAACAAATAACGAATATGGTAATTTTAGCATAACATTTTATTCGCACAAATCCTCACGCCTTAAAAACAGCATTAGTACAAGATTGTTCAATCCCAACCAAACCAGTGTTTGCAGTAAAATAGTTGGAGTGAGCTATAACGAGGGTTACTATATTTTCTGAAATATCGGGCCTCAAGTGGAATACATTCATTTGGGCATTATTTTATCTGCGGGATTTACAATAACCGGAGAGTTTCCACCAATGAATTGGGGAACTAATTCAAACGTTGTGGGTTAGATTATTATGTTTGGATGCCTTTTTCAACACCTTTTGGAATTATAATGATGTACAACACTCAATTAGAACCGAGTAACAATTTAAGTACACAAATAGTTTTCTTGGTGAAATATAATACATATGCATTCATACGAGGATGTTTACTAGGGAACTTCTTCATAACATGCAATATTTCTTGAGTACATACAATTAGTAAATAAACAGGTTGTCATATTTGATCTACTAAGTTTTAATGAAATTTAGTATTTCCAATTTGGTAAACATCTTGGTAGTCCTAATTAAATGCCATACCAACAGAACTTGTTCAAAAGAAACGGCAAGTTAACAAAATTATGATTTTCTTCTCGTTTAAGCTTAAAAAGTAACATAAAGTATTGTTCTACACTTTCAGTAGTAGCAGGGCGGGTTTGAACAAGATTCCATTAATTGTTAATCAAGAGTACGTGGTGATGTGCCTAGTTCATAGTGTCCAAGACTCATTTGAATGATTAATAATCACAGTTCTGTGATCAGTAGAGATCGCTCCCTCCATGTTATTATCGTTACTACAATATTAATAGTAGTTCTGTGAACAGTAGACCTCCCTCCATGTTATTATCGTTACTACAGTCTTACTAGTAGTTATGTGAACAGTAGACCTCCCTCCATGTTATTATCGTTACTACAATATTAATAGTAGTTCTGTGAACAGTAGACCTCCCTCCATGTTATTATCGTTACTACAATATTAATAGTAGTTCTGTGAACAGTAGACCTCCCTCCATGTTATTATCGTTACTACAATATTAATAGTAGTTCTGTGAACAGTAGACCTCCCTCCATGTTATTATCGTTACTACAGTCTTACTAGTAGTTATGTGAACAGTAGACCTCCCTCCATGTTATTATCGTTAGTACAATATTAATAGTAGTTCTGTGATCAGTAGACCTCCCTCCATGCTATTATCGTTACTACAATATTAATAGTAGTTCTGTGATCAGTAGACCTCCCTCCATGTTATTATCGTTAGTACAATATTAATAGTAGTTCTGTGAACAGTAGAGCTCCCTCCATGTTATTATCGTTACTACAATATTAATAGTAGTTCTGTGAACAGTAGACCTCCCTCCATGTTATTATCGTTACTACAGTCTTACTAGTAGTTATGTGAACAGTAGACCTCCCTCCATGTTATTATCGTTAGTACAATATTAATAGTAGTTCTGTGATCAGTAGACCTCCCTCCATGTTATTATCGTTACTACAATATTAATAGTAGTTCTGTGAACAGTAGACCTCCCTCCATGTTATTATCGTTACTACAGTCTTACTAGTAGTTATGTGAACAGTAGACCTCCCTCCATGTTATTATCGTTAGTACAATATTAATAGTAGTTCTGTGATCAGTAGACCTCCCTCCATGCTATTATCGTTACTACAATATTAACAGTTGTTCTGTGATCAGTAGACCTCCCTCCATGTTATTATCGTTAGTACAATATTAATAGTAGTTCTGTGAACAGTAGACCTCCCTCCATGTTATTATCGTTACTACAATATTAATAGTAGTTCTGTGATCAGTAGACCTCCCTCCATGTTATTATCGTTACTACAATATAAATAGTAGTTCTGTGAACAGTAGACCTCCCTCCATGTTATTATCGTTACTACAATATTAATAGTAGTTCTGTGATCAGTAGACCTCCCTCCATGTTATTATCGTTACTACAGTCTTACTAGTAGTTATGTGAACAGTAGACCTCCCTCCATGTTATTATCGTTACTACAATATTAATAGTAGTTCTGTGAACAGTAGACCTCCCTCCATGTTATTATCGTTACTACAATATTAATAGTAGTTCTGTGAACAGTAGACCTCCCTCCATGTTATTATCGTTACTACAGTCTTACTAGTAGTTCTGTGAACAGTAGACCTCCCTCCATGTTATTATCATTACTACACTCTTACTAGTAGTTCTGTGAACAGTAGACCTCCCTCCATGTTATTATCGTTACTACAGTCTTACTAGTAGTTCTGTGAACAGTAGACCTCCCTCCATGTTATTATCATTACTACAATATTAATAGTAGTTCTGTGATCTGTAGACCTCCCTCCATGTTATTATCATTACTACAATATTAATAGTAGTTCTGTGAACAGTAGACCTCCCTCCATGTTATTATCATTACTACACTCTTACTAGTAGTTCTGTGAACAGTAGACCTAACTCCATGTTATTATCGTTACTACAGTCTTACTAGTAGTTCTGTGAACAGTAGACCTCCCTCCATGTTATTATCATTACTACACTCTTACTAGTAGTTCTGTGAACAGTAGACCTCCCTCCATGTTATTATCGTTACTACAGTCTTACTAGTAGTTCTGTGAACAGTAGACCTAACTCCATGTTATTATCGTTACTACAGTCTTACTAGTAGTTCTGTGAACAGTAGACCTCCCTCCATGTTATTATCGTTACTACACTCTTACTAGTAGTTCTGTGAACAGTAGACCTAACTCCATGTTATTATCGTTACTACAGTCTTACTAGTAGTTCTGTGAACAGTAGACCTCCCTCCATGTTATTATCATTACTACAATATTAATAGTAGTTCTGTGAACAGTAGACCTCCCTCCATGTTATTATCATTACTACACTCTTACTAGTAGTTCTGTGAACAGTAGACCTCCCTCCATGTTATTATCGTTACTACAGTCTTACTAGTAGTTCTGTGAACAGTAGACCTCCCTCCATGTTATTATCATTACTACAATATTAATAGTAGTTCTGTGATCTGTAGACCTCCCTCCATGTTATTATCATTACTACAATATTAATAGTAGTTCTGTGATCTGTAGACCTCCCTCCATGTTATTATCGTTACTACAATATAAATAGTAGTTCTGTGAACAGTAGACCTCCCTCCATGTTATTATCGTTACTACAATATTAATAGTAGTTCTGTGATCTGTAGACCTCCCTCCATGTTATTATCGTTACTACACTCTTACTAGTAGTTCTGTCAACAGTAGACCTCATTCTCTCCATGGTGATATGTTTACTACAGCATTAACATATTTTATACACTGACACTATATTTGCAACAGATGGTTGGAATAGCTCGACTGCTGGCTAACACCTTAAAGTTTGAAAGTTAAAACAGTTTCTATAATTTTTCAATTGATTTTAAGAAAATGTAACTCTGTGAGTCTGAAAAACAAGTAATACTATATTGGAATCAAATAGTAAATTAGATTGATAATGATAGCTCACGTGGCCTAAGACAACAATCTTACAATACATGTAAATATTAAAAAAGGCCATTGTTACTGAATCGATTGCTGATAATTATAAATTCTGCCCATAAGCACTACATTTCGCCACACTTCCCTGCACTTGCATTCTTTCTTCGCTTCGATAATATTGATACGCCGAGTCATACAAGACCTTTTATTATGAAAACTTTTGGTGTTTCTCTTTTTCACACATTCGATTACAACATTTAGCCGGTCTTACATTGCCTAACACTTCCTTTTGATCCAATCAAAATATCACAACACATAATTTAGTATCTGTTATCGGTTAGTTCTAATACAAACCAATACAATCTTGGGCTGCGTACAAAGTTACACGAATTATGCTCGAGGCCAACTTAAACTACACGATGGATTTTATTTTTAATGTAGTTGAAGAATGACACCTGTACATGGGAATATAACTCGGGACCTTTGCGAAATATCGTTGACACAGACACCGCTGTCCCAGGAGCCGGCTTCATGCTGTCTCTCTTGCAAGATGTAACTGTTCAACACCTACATAGAGATGGAGCGATCACATGTCCAAGTGTTATTTTAAAACTGAATTAAATATGCCAGTTACGGAGGTATACGTAGCCTGATTATTTTATCTTCACGACAGATATTACGTTTATAGTCATACACTTGGATACGTATGACAATTCAATTAAATTTAGTTTGAAATAACAACTGCAGTGGCGTATTCTGAGAAAAATTAATAGGTATGCTGTACTCTTAAAGTTGCAGGGGAGATTTGGGGGCCGAGGACCCTCAACCACCGTTGTACAAGAACGTCAAGGGATATATTTGAAGATGTGTTCATATAGAACAGTGATTCTAGAACATTTATTATTGCCCTTTATATGTATGCTATCTTAAGACATTTTGAGCCCTCCCCTACGCCCATATTTTCTATGTAATAAAAGTAGCTCCATAGTGTCAGCCCGCATTCAAGCTATACCTACCGAGTGGCTACCAAACTGTTTGGTGAATTAGTGCCAACTCTTGCGGATAGAGGGTGTCATGTGGTCAGCACCACGATGACTCCAGCCATTAAGCTCGGCTTTCTATACCGGAGCCACTACTTCTTTATTCGAGTAGCTCCTTATTTATCCACTCTAGTCTGAATCTAAATCGTTCCAGACCACTGCTTTCAAGATAACCTGGACACGCCAGGAATCAAACCCGGGACCTCTGGGTTCGTAGCCAGAACTTATGACCACTAGACCACTAGGCATATTTGTGAATGTATAAGAGAGACAGATTCTATTCAATTGGCCTAGATTAATTAAAAGCACACAGTTAACAATACTCAAAGCAAACAACCCTAATAAGAGTAAAATGAAGTGGTACATCGATCAAGCGTCCATCAGATCTTGGTGAGAGGGAATCAGGTGGATTGTCCAACTCACGTTGCAACTAAAACTATTTCTTAAAGCCAACTTATCTCACACAATGCTGCTTGGAAACAAACGAGTCTCCCAACTTGAGAATTTATGCACCAGAATATATTTAGATGCGTAAACTCTGACTAACATAGGGGAGATTATCTCGGACTATTAATACTCTATCACTACGTAATTGATTTATTGCTAAGATATTTACACATATCTTTTGCTGTAAGCATTGGTGCACCCAAGGGGGAGAGGGGCAAACAGGGTATTTGACCCCTTCCCCAACACCACAAATAATGCTAATAGAAATTTAAATAATATTAAGTATAACTAAATTATTTATCATGGAAGATGTGTCGAATGTATAGGCTACATTTTAAGACCAGACTTCAGACTTAAGCCTAATATTCAAAAATTTTACCTTCACACACAAAATTAACAATTGAAAAACATATAAATAATAGCTTCTGGGCTTAGGAGGCTGTGCAACCCCAAACCCGCTCTCTCCATCAAAATTTCATTCTTGCTACAGCCTTGATTGAATGCCTACCCCCAAAGTAAATGGCTCGGTGCGCCACTGATTAAGTAAATTATATTAATATATATTTTATTTTACCTTTTCCTTCTAAATCAACTTGAAATGGTGAAATCACACTCTGACTTTTGGGATTCTTTGATGTATAATTATATAAAATCACAATGACTAATAAGTCGTTAATGTAAAACAAAAACTAAAATACCACTATTAAAACTCCACGATCCTTTCTACTAAAGTAAAACAAGAATTACCATCAACTACGGAGTAGCCTGGTCATGCTCCCCTACCCCCCTTTCCCCCAATATATCATTACTGAAATGCCTAAATTTGAAAGAGTGGTTAAATGTGTTTGCAAATACATGATAATGCATGTGACTAGAATACTTAAACATAGTTCAATGTATTTAATTAGTGTATAATTTAAAGCTTGTTACGTATACTATTATTTTACAATTAATTTTATATATATTTTATGTAATTTTATTTAAACTACACTAAATTAGCTTAATAAATAAACATTGTGATCTTGAATCTTTGGTCAATAGTTGACACAATGCTTAGCTTGCTTCATATGAACAGCATGACCTGGGGTGTAAAAACCCGAGTTCATTGCCCAATTACTTATGGCTGAGTGGAAAGGAATGTGTTGCAACCCTCTGGACATTGGTCAAGGTCATTAGAGCCTCCCTAGCTTGCCTTGAGGTTTTCAAGCAGCAAGCCCTGGGTTTCCTTAGGCAAAGTAGAACCTTTTGGAAGAAGAATTACTTAAAACACAGTATTCTTGGAATATTAGCCAATATTAGTTTTAAAATTAATAATTCATTACATGTATATTTATTAACAATCTAAACATTAGTGTTTACACAGTTCACGCAGACAGCAATTAACTAAACAAACAGCTAATCCATATAATAATGGGTATGCTGTGCAGGACTAGCATACCCAGAGAATACGCCACTGCACACCTGTATACGAGAATCGAACCTGGGAGCTTAGGACTAGCACACCAATGCTCTATTATGAATATTGCCAACCTGTAAATCAAATCTTGTGAATCCAGCAGATGAAAGCAGACCCTGAGTCTCCTGTTTCTTTGCTTTCAATAATATCTCCAAGAAGATTACGATTTCACTCGTCCATCACAGACTTTTTTTTAATATACGAGTCAAGAATGAACCTGAGCACGGGAAGAACCCTGGACCATTCAGTGAGCGAGTATTAAAACGCTAAGTCAACGTCCAGATTACATTTTTAAACTAGACCCTATATTTAATTCACAATTTAAGCTAGTTTGTAAGTATGTGCAGATTTAACACCTAGCTTATCCCCTACCAGGTGAGAGATATACCCCCCTAGGTTCCTGAACAGCCCCCACAAGCATCTGGAACTGTTTTCCTAAGTTGCAGGAAGTCATTCGGAAAGGGGTCGCGGGGGCGGAGTAATCAAGTTATTCCAACATTAATTACTCGCCAATTACCAAGTTGTTCCGTCGAGAGGTGTTGCAAGTCTTGAGAGGAACGCCGCCACTTGCGAGGTTTCCTTCCGCTCCAGGTCACGTGACCCAGGATCATTCCTGGCGACAGCGGACCGACTACAAGGACTGGATAGAGAAAGGGTGAAACCGTAGGCGTGTTTTCGTGGTAGACCTGGTATTAGCGAATTGTTTATGACCGAGACGATACCAGAGCTCAGTTTGGTGACACTTTACTTGACCAGACTAAATAGTATGGTTACAACCAAAGAGCCAAGAGTTTGTGCGCCAATTTCAAAACAACATCACTTCTTATGTCAGATTTAAACGAGTATAACTTCGTAGTCAATGGATTTTAAGTTTTTGTAAGTTAAAATGGACAGCAATTACTAGCTAGAAATACATGACAGTAAGTAAGTACTTAAAAACTGTTCTGTTATGGATACAAGAAAGAGAGTACTATGTGATATTACATACATACTTAATGTTTTCTTAAGGTTGGGAAGTTTTGTTTAGCTTGAAATGTTGTGTAAATATTAGGACTAGTCAAAATAAGCACATATATAACTAAGGATAAAATTAAAAGCGAATTTTCTGTTGATTTGCAGTACTTAGTAGAGTTACAGAAATTCACCTACCAGCTTTTGGATCTACTCCACCCCACCCACCTTTTTTGTTTAAGTAAAACATCTCAAAATTGTTTTCGCACTTGAACTTGGTCAGAACCACTTGGTCGATACCAGGACGTAACCAAGTCAATCACGAAAACTCTCCATGTCCGAATATGAAAATGGCGTACTGGTTTATTTGCCCAGTTTCTCTTTTCACGTAACAAGGAGTAAACTGGTGGCCAGAGCTATGGTGACGTCATCAAAACAAGGAGTAAACTGGTGGTCAGAGCTATGGTGACGTCATCAAAACAAGGAGTAAACTGGTGGCCAGAGCTATGGTGACGTCATCAAAACAAGGAGTAAACTGTGGCCAGAGATATGGTGACGTCATCAAAACAAGGAGTAAACTGTAGCCAGAGCTATGGTGACGTCATCAAAACAAGGAGTAAACTGGTGGCCAGAGCTATGGTGACGTCATCAAAACAAGGAGTAAACTGGTGGCCAGAGCTATGGTGACGTCGTCAAAACAAGGAGTAAACTGGTGGCCAGAGCTATGGTGACGTCATCAAAACAAGGAGTAAACTGTCCTTTCTTTGACCTATTTTGCTTACAAATTCGTCGCTACTTTATTTTAAATCCCTACTGGAATGGGATGTAATACAAATAGACCTACTCTTTAAACTTTTCTTATAAGCTAGCAATAAAATTATAGCTATTACTTGGTGCTTTTTAATAACAATGTTATTCCTTATAAAGTACGTACTGTGTCTATTTTATTAGTAGCACAGCTTTCGTTGAACTAGTAAAACATTTAAAGAAACTCTAAAACACGGTTTAAAAATATACTGGGCACGTGATATTGAATGACAAGACGTCTTTGGATCCAAGAGAATACTGCAGTTGGTTTATTTTATGTCGTTTTTACGTTCTCTTATCAAGATAAATTATTGTAATCGAGAACATTTTAAACCTCGAGATGATGAACCTTGTTTTATGTGACTCCGAGCACGGCAAGCCTCTCCGAGTCCAAAAAGTGGATTTTACGAGTCTGTCGCTGGGGCTGGATAAAAAACGGTTTGGTGGATTTTGTTCAAACTTCATATTTAGATATTATAGGGCTAAATCTTGGACATTTTTTTATTTAGACATAGGTTTTTCTACTCTTAGATTGCAGTACAGGTCTTCTGGGGCGCGCAGTTGTCAGACCTTACCAGCGTGAGACAGGTCGACAGGTTTTTTTTTATTTGAAACTTGGGATGGCAATACATTTGAATTTTGGCTTATGTAAATAATTGTGTATTATTGTGTCACCTGCGATGTGTAAGTGGGGTTTGAATTCTGGTATGTCGAAATTAAGATAGATTTGACAAGACTGTGAAAACAAATTTTTTCCCTCCTCTGTGCAAGCAAATATAAGTACACTTTCGTAACAAATTATTTAACTCATTCATACACTATTAGTTTGATTTTTATGTAAAAAATCGTTTAAAAACTTGGTTCTATGTTAGGTAATAATTACGATTACGTCACCAATGTATGATGCAGGGTATGCTTGTAGCAAAATAACAACACTAATTTCTAACAACTGGTACCCAGACTTCTTAGATACTGTACGTGTCAAACAGCTGTGTTTCTCTTTCCAAGAGCTTGGGTAATTCATTGGTGCTAAGATCATATATTTATATATACATGTAGTGCTACATCTGCGCCTGTATTTAGGCTATCAGCTACTTATATTGATTTATCTGAAAGATAAATAGGCGCTATGCAATAACTTATAGTGAATGCTTAGTGGACCGATAGTGGGATCCCGAGCAAACTATCGGTCCACTCATTCACTATACGTTCTTGCATAGCGCCCATAGTGTCTTAAAGATGAGGAAAGTTGATAAGAGTAAATGCACAAATATTAGCCTGGAAGAATGAAAATCAAATCACTGGATAAAACCAACTCCAGAATTTTTTTTATTGCGTGTATATTACGTGCATTTTTCAAACACACTGATTATATCAACACACGACACAACATTAAGTCCCCCATTAGACAATTTACCAATAATAAATCTTCGACCTTACCAGGATTGGATCCCCGGACCTTCTAGTTTAGTTGACACACAAACACAAACTGTGGTAAGGTGTTGAACTTATTGAAGTGAATTTGGCCAGAATTTGAACCCCAACCGGATTACTAACTGTGGCGAAGTAAAATGGGAGTATGAAGTATTGTGGGGAGCTGGTTTCTTCACCCGAAAATATAATATTACGGTACAATAAGTTGTGGTTGTACTTGACGTATATTTTCAAATTATTAACATTGTCTCGCCAGCAACTGAAAAAAACCTATTAAATTATACATACGAAGAAGTATATTTATTTACGTATGAATGTAAAGTCGAATAAACGTAACTGTAACCAATATGATCAATTGTTATGTGAATGGGATGAACTGACATAACTTCACTAGTCAAGGTCATAACTGTCTAATGAAAATATATTTGAACAATTCTTTAAATTTCTTTAACATAATATAACAAAGTAAAATAAAAATAAAATATTCTTATAACGAGACAACTTTTTCAGGTTTTCCTTTAAATATTTCAAATCTATGATAGTTTTTGCTGGTGTTGTTATATTTGGGGAGTGTTAACAAAATAAATACAAACGTTGACTTGTTTTTCGGGGAAAATTCGTTTAAGTGTAGTTAAAATTTTTTAATAAAATTTGATATAATTTTTTAAATTGCTCAGCGATTTGGTTAAAAATAGGTATCCAGTAACTATTTTAGATAATAAATCATGTTTGTTTATTTTTCTAGAACAAATTAATTTGAGAACGACTAATTTTAGAAAATTTAGATTATTAGAAAATTATCTTTAAGATTTAGTTCGAGTTGAGTATCTGGGAAATATTTTTCACGCTAAATAAATTAATATTTCTATTTTTCAAAAAATAATAATTTCAAGGTTATTCACAAAACTTTTTTTTTTATGGTTTGTTCGAACAATTTTTCTAAGTACATGTAGTCTAATGATAATTATTTTTTAAATGTTGTTCCGAGCTGTAATTATAAGAGAAAACTTCTCAGACTGTGTCATTCCACTTATTGTTAAAATAATGAAAAAACAAATGTCATGGCGCTGTAAGCTATGGATGTTAAATGCAACAACACAAGGTAAATAATAACTTCATTTCCACTTTGTTTGTTTGTAAGAGTTTTATTTTATTCTTTTAACACATATATCAGTTATAAACATTAATAAAACATGTGAAACATAAAGGACAGACAGTTAACACCAGCCCCGAAGGGCTCTCGAAAACGGACACGACATGGACATACAGTACAAAACTCAACAAGAAAAACAATGGCGCCCTGGCGGGCTGAAGTTTGCTATCCATAGGTTGGGGGTGGGAAAATAAGTATAAAAACCCACCCCGTAGCACATGTTGGGTCTCATTTCCACTTTGGTTTACTCTAGGTTGGAGCAAATGGTGTGCTTGCGAGACTAAGTCATTTTAGTTAACAGAGTAACCTTCTATTTGGTTTAGTGGTCAAAGTTCCTGGATACAGGTCCAGGGTTCGATCCACGGCACTTACATTAATGTATCTATGAAGCAGTAGGTCTGGAATGAGGTCAAAATCATCCTCGTGAGGACAAATTAGGAGCTACGTGAATATATACGTAGCAACTCCGGTTTTGAAAACTGAAATTCATGGCTGTAGGACTCGTGATGAACACATGACACCCTCTATCATCAAATGTTGGCACTATCATCAATGATGGCGGCGGCCGCTCGGTCGGTATAGCTCTCTTGCGGGCTCACACCATGGAGTTTTTTAATAGTAATAATAATTTATTGGCGCCCAGTTTACTTAGTGTACGATAGCATGCGGCCATTTTAAAAGTGAAGTAACGTAAGTGACAAGTTCTTGTGTGGGTAAATTTTCTCCCAGACTGCGCCAGCTCTTTTGAGTGAATACAGGCCCTTGATTGGGGGAACGATGTAGTATAGTGCTATATACCTGCTTTGATGGACGCATGGTCAAAGGCATCACTCTCGTGTTTGACTAGACTGCTCCAGACAGGGAGATCAGGGTTCAGCCTTACCTTTGATTTTGCTTTGTAATTAACAGCCGAGTAGTATTGCTACTATTTAGAACCACTAGTAATAAGTATTCACAATTTACGTTAAATCGTTGAAACTTTCCGTACGTAACGTTTAACTACCCTTCGGACCTATCCGTATATTTACACTAATAGGGAAAAGATGAGGAGGATATAATTTTATAGGAAATGCACTCGCATTGGTAAAGAAAGCAAGTGAGAAACAATTTAAAAAAAATCAATTCACCAGACTGGGGTCGAACGTCAACCTTTCTGTCGCTGGCAAATCATATCGGACGAGAGTGACGCCTTTGTCCATGTGTCCAACGTCGCGAGTATTGTAAACTTGGCAAACAATACTCGGGCGAAGAAGTTGAACCCAAGGAAGTGTTCCAGTAACTCTATGAATGGCGAACTGACGCGAGAAAGCTGAACAACCTAAAGGCGACATCGGGACAAAGAAAGGCAATTACAAACAAGCTAAGTTGAAACAAAGCCAGTTTGTGGAGCAAAGCACTAAAACACTTTGATAAACATGCGGTAATTTTTATTTTAAGTTTTAAAAAAGGTTATGCAATACCTATGTAACAGTAAATTAGAAGTTTAATAGAACGAAACTTCCCAAGTTGGAAATCTTAATATTGGTAACGTCACAGAGAAATATCGTTTCTGGAGTAAATTAGTTAACTAAAACACGGTTAAATAGTTCTGTTCGATGTAATTTTAATGATTTATACAGATACTCAGGTTAGATGGCGCTCTCAGTATGTGGGGAATTGGACTGTAGGCAAGCGAGGAAGAATAAATTAATAAATTTCAACGAGCCTGGCAAAATTAATTAAATTCTCAAATCGTTAAGAATAAACCCAATTGACAGACTATTTTCAAAAAACATTGTCAGACAAAACTTTTACATATACATATTTGCATTGCATAATGATGGCCCAAACAATAGAACTTAATTTTACACGATTGTTTAAATTATTATTAATATTATCGCGTCTTACTACCCGCTCGGGTTGTACGCACTTACGATAATATGTAATGGTAGGGTGATTGTGAGATGAAATGGAGGACCTACAGTTTAATGTGGAATCCGAACCACGATGGAGGCCTGGCATTCCCCACATTCACAAGTTGTGATTAATACACGTCTTATCAGAGGTGAAGGAAGGGTTTGGCAATCAAATAAATCTGTGCCAGGACCAAGGATTGAACCCCGGACCCTAGCACAGAAGTCCAACACCTTACCCCTGGACCGCACAACAGCAGCGGGGACCGAGATGCCAACACTACCAGGCGAGCAATGGTTGGAGCAATGTGGTAGATGTAATGTATACTGACCGCACAACAGCAGCGGGGACCGAGTTGCCAACACTACCAGGCGAGCAATGTGGTAGATGTAATGTATACTGACCATACATCAGCAGCGGGGACCGAGTTACCAACACTACCAGGCGAGCAATGGTTGGAGCAATGTGGTAGATGTAATGTATACTGACCACACAACAGCAGCGGGGACCGAGTTGCCAACACTACCAGGCGAGCAATGGTTGGAGCAATGTGGTAGATGTAATGTATACTGACCACACATCAGCAGCGGGGACCGAGTTGCCAACACTACCAGGCGAGCAATGGTTGGAGCAATGTGGTAGATGTAATGTATACTGACCACACAACAGCAGCGGGGACCGAGTTGCCAACACTACCAGGCGAGCAATGTGGTAGATGTAATGTATACTGACCGCACAACAGCAGCGGGGACCGAGTTGCCAACACTACCAGGCGAGCAATGTGGTAGATGTAATGTATACTGACCACACAACAGCAGCGGGGACCGAGTTGCCAACACTACCAGGCGAGCAATGGTTGGAGCAATGTGGTAGATGTAATGTATACTGACCACACATCAGCAGCGGGGACCGAGTTGCCAACACTACCAGGCGAGCAATGGTTGGAGCAATGTGGTAGATGTAATGTATACTGACCACACAACAGCAGCGGGGACCGAGTTGCCAACACTACCAGGCGAGCAATGGTTGGAGCAATGTGGTAGATGTAATGTATACTGACCGCACAACAGCAGCGGGGACCGAGTTGCCAACACTACCAGGCGAGCAATGTGGTAGATGTAATGTATACTGACCATACATCAGCAGCGGGGACCGAGTTACCAACACTACCAGGCGAGCAATGGTTGGAGCAATGTGGTAGATGTAATGTATACTGACCACACAACAGCAGCGGGGACCGAGTTGCCGACACTACCAGGGGAGCAATGTGGTAGATGTAATGTATACTGACCGCACAACAGCAGCGGGGACCGAGTTGCCAACACTACCAGGCGAGCAATGTGGTAGATGTAATGTATACTGACCACACAACAGCAGCGGGGACAGAGTTGCCGACAATACCAGGGGAGCAATGGTTGGAGAAATGTGGTAGATGTAATGTATACTGACCACAAAACAGCAGCGGGGACAGAGTTGCCGACACTACCAGGGAGCAATGTGGTAGATGTAATGTATACTGACCGCACAACAGCAGCGGGGACCGAGTTGCCAACACTACCAGGCGAGCAATGGTTGGAGCAATGTGGTAGATGTAATGTATACTGACCACACAACAGCAGCGGGGACAGAGTTGCCGACACTACCAGGGGAGCAATGTGGTAGATGTAATGTATACTGACCGCACAACAGCAGCGGGGACCGAGTTGCCAACACTACCAGGCGAGCAATGTGGTAGATGTAATGTATACTGACCACACAACAGCAGCGGTGACCGAGTTGCCAACACTACCAGGCGAGCAATGGTTGGAGCAATGTGGTAGATGTAATGTATACTGACCACACATCAGCAGCGGGGACCGAGTTGCCAACACTACCAGGCGAGCAATGGTTGGAGCAATGTGGTAGATGTAATGTATACTGACCACACAACAGCAGCGGGGACAGAGTTGCCAACACTACCAGGGGACCAATGGTTGGAGCAATGTGGTAGATGTAATGTATACTGACCACACAACAGCAGCGGGGACCGAGTTGCCAACACTACCAGGCGAGCAATGTGGTAGATGTAATGTATACTGACCACACAACAGCAGCGGGGACCGAGTTGCCAACACTACCAGGCGAGCAATGGTTGGAGCAATGTGGTAGATGTAATGTATACTGACCACACAACAGCAGCGGGGACCGAGTTGCCAACACTACCAGGCGAGCAATGTTGGTAGAATGTGTAATGTATTATACTGACCACACAACAGCAGCGGGGACCGAGTTGCCAACACTACCAGGGGAGCAAGCAATGTGGTAGATTAATGTATACTGACCACACAACAGCAGCGGGGACCGAGTTGCCAACACTACCAGGCGAGCAATGTGGTAGATGTAATGTATACTGACCACACAACAGCAGCGGGACCGAGTTGCCACACTACCAGGGAGCAATGTTGGCAATGGTAGATGTAATGTATACTGACCACACAACAGCAGCGGGGACCGAGTTGCCAACACTACCAGGCGAGCAATGGTTGGAGCAATGTGGTAGATGTAATGTATACTGACCACACAACAGCAGCGGGACCGAGTTGCCAACACTACCAGGCGAGCAATGTGGTAGATGTAATGTATACTGACCACACAACAGCAGCGGGACCGAGTTGCCAACACTACCAGAGCAATGGTTGGAGCAATGTGGTAGATGTAATGTATACTGACCACACAACAGCAGCGGGACCGGGGGGGCAATGTGGTAGATGTAATGTATACTGACCCACAACAGCAGCGGGACCGAGTTGCCAACACTACCAGGGAGCAATGTGGTAGATGTAATGTATACTGACCCAACAACAGCACGGGGACCGAGTTGCCACACTACCAGGGAGCAATTGTGGTAGATGTAATGTATACTGACCACACAACAGCAGCGGGGACCGAGTTGCCACACTACCAGGCAAGCAATGTGGTAGATGTAATGTATACTGACCGACAACAGCAGCGGGGACCGAGTTGCCACACTACCAGGCAAGCAATGTGGTAGATGTAATGTATACTGACCACACAACAGCAGCGGGGACCGAGTTGCCGACACTACCAGGAAGCAATGTGGTAGATGTAATGTATACTGACGCACAACAACAGCACGGGGACCGAGTTGCCGACACTACCAGGCGAGCAATGTGTAGATGTGTAATGTATTAACTGACCACACAACAGCAGCGGGGACCGAGTTGCCAACACTACCAGCGAGCAATGGTTGAGCAATGTGGTAGATGTAATGTATACTGACCACACAACAGCAGCGGGGGCCGAGTTGCCGACACTACCAGGGAGCAATGTGGTAGATGTAATGTATACTGACCACAATCAGCAGCGGGGACGAGTTGCCAACACTACCAGGGGAGCAATGTGGTAGATGTAATGTATACTGACCACACATCAGCAGCGGGGACAGAGTTGCCAGACACTACCAGGGGAGCAATGTGGTAGATGTAATGTATACTGACCACACATCAGCAGCGGGGACAGAGTTGCCAACACTACCAGGGGAGCAAATGTGGTAGATGTAATGTATACTGACCACACAACAGCAGCGGGGACCGAGTTGCCAACACTACCAGGCGAGCAATGTTGGGCAATGTGGTAGATGTAATGTATACTGACCACACAACAGCAGCGGGGACCGAGTTGCCGACACTACCAGGGGAGCAATGTGGTAGATGTAATGTATACTGACCACACAACAGCAGCGGGGACCGTAGTTGCCAACACTACCAGGCGAGCAATGGTTGGAGCAATGTGGTAGATGTAATGTATACTGACCACACAACAGCAGCGGGGACCGAGTTGCCAACACTACCAGGCGAGCAATGTGGTAGATGTAATGTATACTGACCACACAACAGCAGCGGGGACCGAGTTGCCAACACTACCAGGCAAGCAATGTGGTAGATGTAATGTATACTGACCACACAACAGCAGCGGGGACCGAGTTGCCAACATCTACCAGGCGGCAATGTGAGCAATGTGGTAGATGTAATGTATACTGACCACACAACAGCAGCGGGGACCGAGTTGCCAACACTACCAGGCGAGCAATGGTTGGAGCAATGTGGTAGATGTAATGTATACTGACCACACAACAGCAGCGGGGACCGAGTTGCCGACACTACCAGGGGAGCAATGTGGTAGATGTAATGTATACTGACCACACAACAGCAGCGGGGACCGAGTTGCCAACACTACCAGGCGAGCAATGTGGTAGATGTAATGTATACTGACCACACAACAGCAGCGGGGACCGAGTTGCCAAACACTACCAGGCAAGCAATGTGGTAGATGTAATGTATACTGACCACACAACAGCAGCGGGGACCGAGTTGCCAACACTACAGCGAGCAATGGTTGGAGCAATGTGGTAGATGTAATGTATACTGACCACACAACAGCAGCGGGGACAGAGTTGCCAACACTACCAGGGGAGCAATGTGGTAGATGTAATGTATACTGACCACACATCAGCAGCGGGGACAGAGTTGCCAACACTACCAGGGGAGCAATGTGGTAGATGTAATGTATACTGACCACACATCAGCAGCGGGGACAGAGTTGCCAACACTACCAGGGGAGCAATGTGGTAGATGTAATGTATACTGACCACACATCAGCAGCGGGGACAGAGTTGCCAACACTACCAGGGGAGCAATGTGGTAGATGTAATGTATACTGACCACACATCAGCAGCGGGGACAGAGTTGCCAACACTACCAGGGGAGCAATGTGGTAGATGTAATGTATACTGACCACACATCAGCAGCGGGGACAGAGTTGCCAACACTACCAGGGGAGCAATGTGGTAGATGTAATGTATACTGACCACACAACAGCAGCGGGGACCAGAGTTGCCAACACTACCAGGCGAGCAATGGTTGGAGCAATGTGTAGATGTATTATACTGACCACACAACAGCAGCGGGGACCGAGTTGCCGACACTACCAGGGAGCAATGTGGTAGAATGTAATGTATACTGACCACACAACAGCAGCGGGGACCGTGTTGCCAACACTACCAGGCGACAAGGTGGAGCAATGTGGTAGATGTAATGTATACTGACCACACAACAGCAGCGGGGACCGAGTTGCCAACACTACCAGGCGAGCAATGTGGTAGATGTAATGTATACTGACCACACAACAGCAGCGGGGACCGAGTTGCCAACACTACCAGGCGAAGCAATGTGGTAGATGTAATGTATACTGACCACACAACAGCAGCGGGGACCGAGTTGCCAACACTACCAGGCAGCAATGTGGTAGATGTAATGTATACTGACCACACAACAGCAGCGGGGACCGAGTTGCCAACACTACCAGGCGAGCAATGTGGTAGATGTAATGTATACTGACCACACAACAGCAGCGGGGACCGAGTTGCCAACACTACCAGGGGAGCAATGTTGGTCAATGTGTAGATGTAATGTATACTGACCACACAACAGCAGCGGGGACCGAGTTGCCAACACTACCAGGCGAGCAATGGTTGGAGCAATGTGGTAGATGTAATGTATACTGACCACACAACAGCAGCGGGGACCGAGTTGCCGACACTACCAGGCGAGCAATGGTTGGAGCAATGTGGTAGATGTAATGTATACTGACCACACAGAGCAGCAGGGACCGAGTTGCCGACACTACCAGGGGCAATGTTGGTAGATGTAATGTATGTATACTGACCACACAACAGCAGCGGGACCGAGTTGCCAACACTACCAGGCGAGCAATGTGGTAGATGTAATGTATACTGACCACACAACAGCAGCGGGGACCGAGTTGCCGACACTACCAGGCAAGCAATGTGGTAGATGTAATGTATACTGACCACACAACAGCAGCGGGGACCGAGTTGCCACACTACCAGGCGAGCAAGGGTTGAGTAATGTAATGTATGTATACTGACCACACAACAGCAGCGGGGACCGAGTTGCCGACACTACCAGGGAGCAATGTGGTAATGTATGTAATGTATACTGACCGCACAACAGCAGCGGGGACCGAGTTGCCGACACTACCAGGGCAGCAATGTGGTAGATGTAATGTATACTGACCACACAACAGCAGCGGGGACCGAGTTGCCACACTACCCATGGGACGCAAAGGGGTAGATGTAAGAACTGAACCACACAACAGCAGCGGGGACCGAGTTGCCAACACTACCAGGGAGCAATGTGGTAGATGTAATGTATACTGACCACACAACAGCAGCGGGGACCGAGTTGCCAACACTACCAGGGGAGCAATGTGGTAGATGTAATGTATACTGACCACACAACATCAGCGGGGACCGAGTTGCCAACACTCCCAGGCGAGTAATGGTTGGAGCAATGTGGTAGATGTAATGTATACTGACCACACAACAGCAGCGGGGACCGAGTTGCCAACACTACCAGGCGAGCAATGTGGTAGATGTAATGTATACTGACCACACAACAGCAGCGGGGACCGAGTTGCCAACACTACCAGGCGAGCAATGGTTGGAGCAATGTGGTAGATGTAATGTATACTGACCACACAACAGCAGCGGGGACCGAGTTGCCGACACTACCAGGGGAGCAATGTGGTAGATGTAATGTATACTGACAACACAACAGCAGCGGGGACCGAGTTGCCGACACTACCAGGCAAGCAATGTGGTAGATGTAATGTATACTGACCACACAACAGCAGCGGGACCGAGTTGCCAACACTACCAGGCGAGCAATGTGGTAGATGTAATGTATACTGACCACACAACAGCAGCGGGGACCGAGTTGCCGACACTACCAGGCAAGCAATGTGGTAGATGTAATGTATACTGACCACACAACAGCAGCGGGGACCGTGTTGCCGACACTACCAGGCAAGCAATGTGGTAGATGTAATGTATACTGACCACACAACAGCAGCGGGGACCGAGTTGCCAACACTACCAGGCGAGCAATGGCTGGAGCAATGTGGTAGATGTAATGTATACTGACCACACAACAGCAGCGGGGACCGAGTTGCCAACACTACCAGGCGAGCAATGGTTGGAGCAATGTGGTAGATGTAATGTATACTGACCACACAACAGCAGCGGGGACCGAGTTGCCAACACTACCAGGCGAGCAATGGTTGGAGCAATGTGGTAGATGTAATGTATACTGACCACACAACAGCAGCGGGGACCGAGTTGCCGACACTACCAGCAAAGCTTAATAGTCTTCACGGAACCCAATAGGGTGCGTCTGCTTTGGAAATAGCTTCAAGTATTCACAGCAGCCTCAACAAATAAATACAACCCTCCTTGGTCTAAAACTTTTCCAATGAATAAATGCCGAATGAGTCCGTGGTTTGGTTCGAGGTGTTGGAATATACAGTGAGTGACGGGAGCACAATTGACCAATCACTTCGTGTTACTGTATCACACGTGGTATTAGCTCATGTATAGCTAACATTACTATAAGGAGACAAGCATCCAGTAGTATTGATGACATTCCAATGTCTTCTTAAAACAATGCTTTTGCAAAAATCATGAAATGTTAGATTGTCTTGAAAAATTTACAATTTTTTAAAAATTAAATTTATATAGGTGTTTACTGTGACGTCAGTTGGAGTCAAGTCGTCACCAAGGACGGTCATATGTACCATATCATATAAAACAACACTTGTAATACACAGCAATTAAATGTTGTTTGTGCGTATTTCTGATTGATTCAATCTTTCCTGTACCTTATTTCAACTGTGTAATTAATTATTACTATGATCAAAGTCCGGGACTAACTGTGCTAGCCACAGGTGAAAGGCGGAAAACCAACTGGCCAGGTCAGCTCATGTAGAACCGGTCACGAGTTTGATGAAACTGCTCATCTCCGAACACACTAGTTACGAAAGGTTCCTCGAGGATCCTACAGAGCGAGGACACTTGTAACAAGGCTGTACAGTTAGTAGCACGGGTCTGCCGGGAGAAATACCACACTACGGAGATACGCTTATAACTGGTTGGATTTACAACGGAGAAGCGAGATATGTAACGATCAACAAAGATAATGTGACATCATTATCTAGCCTTTGGCCTGGTCAGCTTGATATATCGCCGTCATCTTACTTTATTTCTCCGCTCCTCGTACTCTGTCAGTAATATGCTACTCTCCCTCCTTCTTTCCGCACTGTCAGCAATATGCTACTCTCCCTCCTTCTTTCCGCACTGTCAGCAATATGCTACTCTCCCTCCTTCTTTCCACACTCTGTCAGCAATATGCTACTCTCCCTCCTTCTTTCCACACTCTGTCAGCAATATGCTACTCTCCCTCCTTCTTTCCACACTCTGTCAGCAATATGCTACTCTCCCTCCTTCTTTCCACACTCTGTCAGCAATATGCTACTCTCCCTCCTTCTTTCCACACTCTGTCAGCAATATGCTACTCTCCCTCCTTCTTTCCACACTCTGTCAGCAATATGCTACTCTCCCTCCTTCTTTCCACACTCTGTCAGAAATATGCTACTCTCCCTCCTTCTTTCCACACTCTGTCAGCAATATGCTACTCTCCCTCCTTCTTTCCACACTCTGTCAGCAATATGCTACTCTCCCTCCTTCTTTCCACACTCTGTCAGCAATATGCTACTCTCCCTCCTTTCCACACTCTGTCAGCAATATGCTACTCTCCCTTCTTCTTTCCACACTCTGTCAGCAATATGCTACTCTCCCTCCTTCTTTCCACACTCTGTCAGCAATATGCTACTCTCCCTCCTTCTTTCCACACTCTGTCAGCAATATGCTACTCTCCCTCCTTCTTTCCACACTCTGTCAGCAATATGCTACTCTCCCTCCTTCTTTCCACACTCTGTCAGCAATATGCTACTCTCCCTCCTTCTTTCCGCACTCTGTCAGCAATATGCTACTCTCCCTCCTTCTTTCCACACTCTGTCAGCAATATGCTACTCTCCCTCCTTCTTTCCACACTCTGTCAGCAATATGCTACTCTCCCTCCTTCTTTCCACACTCTGTCAGCAATATGCTACTCTCCCTCCTTCTTTACACACTCAGTCAGCAATATTCCACTCTCTCTCCTTCTTTCCACACTCAGTCAACAAAATGCCACTCTCCCTCCTTTCCACACTCTGTCAGCAATATGCTACTCTCCCTCCTTCTTTCCACACTCTGTCAGCAATATGCTACTCTCCCTCCTTCTTTCCGCACTCTGTCAGCAATATGCTACTCTCCCTCCTTCTTTCCACACTCTGTCAGCAATATGCTACTCTCCCTCCTTCTTTCCACACTCAATCAGCAATATTCCACTCTCCCTCCTTCTTTCCACACTTTGTCAGCAATATTCCACTCTCTCTCCTTCTTTCCACACTCAGTCAGCAAAATGCCACTCTCCCTCCTTTCCACACTCTGTCAGCAATATGCTACTCTCCCTCCTTCTTTCCGCACTCTGTCAGCAATATGCTACTCTCCCTCCTTCTTTCCACACTCTGTCAGCAATATGCTACTCTCCCTCCTTCTTTCCACACTCTGTCAGCAATATGCTACTCTCCTCCTTCTTTCCACACTCAATCAGCAATATTCCACTCTCCCTCCTTCTTTCCACACTCTGTCAGCAATATTCCACTCTCTCTCCTTCTTTCCACACTCAGTCAGCAAAATGCCACTCTCCCTCCTTTCCACACTCTGTCAGCAATATGCTACTCTCCCTCCTTCTTTCCGCACTCTGTCAGCAATATGCTACTCTCCCTCCTTCTTTCCACACTCTGTCAGCAATATGCTACTCTCCCTCCTTCTTTCCGTACTGTCAGCAATATGCTACTCTCCCTCCTTCTTTCCGCACTGTCAGCAATATGCTACTCTCCCTCCTATTTCCGCACTGTCAGCAATATGTTACTATCCTTCTTGAATGTGACCCATCACATCTATATTATTTCTCACTCACTTAAATGAACAATATAAATGTTTGGATCCTTCTAGAAGGGTTAGGAAGAACAGGTTTGGTACTATAAAGGTTTGAAGGTTTTAAACATATTGACTGCAAAGTAAATAGGCCTACATATGTATTTTGTGATAATATAGGGATAATAAATAAAAAAGATAAAACTTTTTAAATAAGTCCCCCCGCCTCCTACCCGTCCTTTCTCGAATATACAATTATACTCACCAAATATAGTTTTAATCATGAACACTTATTAACTCACAAATATAGATTTTTTAAATAGGCACGCTCCCAAAAAACATAAAAGTACGCATTGTGTGGTTTTTTATAAATAATTCTTTAGTGCTAAAAATATTTGCTAATAAGGATTAGTTGTTTTTCTTCTTCCCAAGTCAACAACCTGAAAGTTGGTTTGGTGTTATTTCTATTCATCCGGAGCCTCGTTGGTGCTGCCTGCACCATCTGGTAGAAATACCATGTACTAAGGGCGTTCAGAAAGTGTGGTGATTCCCCG
Organism: Timema cristinae; assembly: GCA_039000515.1. NCBI lineage: Eukaryota > Metazoa > Arthropoda > Insecta > Phasmatodea > Timematidae > Timema > Timema cristinae. Next base: position 11,155,242 of record JBCFYV010003508.1, on the reverse strand, counting down.
TTTCCCTGCACATTAAATTTCTATGAGCAAGCTCAAAGGGGCCTACAAATTTTACCGGAAAGTTATTTTCAGACACCGTCCAGAGTTAATTAACACGCCACAGTTCCATGGGACTGACGCCTTTATTCCACTCCGAAGGAAGTTGCGTTATGAATTTTTATCATTCAAAAAACCCACGTCAATCTTGGCAGAGTTTGAACCCACGAACATCGAGTCATGAGGCGAGCACCTTACCCCAAGACCACCGAGGTCAACGGTTTGTTCCGTAACCAACCAAAGGGCAACATCTGATTGGAAATAACTCAACTGCCTAGGCAGCCACCTTAAATTGAAAACTAGGCATTCCATCTGTCTGTCCAGAAGTTTGTTCCAAGATAAATGTCAAATACATAGATCCATTTTAACGAACTTTGGTGAGAACATTTTTTGGGAACCCTGGCCAAGTAAATAAATTTTTTTTTCAGTTTTTGGGTTTTTCCGTTCAAAAAAGGTGTGCTCTGAAAAATTGTATGTTTTTTGTAACAAGTCGAGAGATTTTATCTTAAAATTTCCCTGAAATCGACCTTTTACTTTGGGGGGAATTTTTTTTTATATATATTTTTGAGGGCTTTACGTCTAAGACAACGTAAACAGCGGTCATTTATATGAATATAGTGTGCTGTTGGGAATTTTCTTTTTAATTTTTTTTCTGCCTTGATAATCAAGGGGAATATAAACTTAAATTCCAAGAAAAATTATAAGAGATATTTCAAAAATTTTATTTAAAAAAAATTTAAAATTTCCAGTAGAGATAATAAATAGATGTAGTGAGGTTTTCTGTTCATTGAACTATAGAAAGACTGTAAATAAGATTTAAAAACATGGAGGGGGTGAGGTTTCTTTAAAAAAAACTATTTTGTTTAAAAAAACGTTTAAAAAACATGGAGGGAGGTTTTTGTTCACCCAAAAATTGTAAAAAATGTGGGGGGAAAAAACATGGGGGGGGGGGTTAATGTTCAAGAAAATGGGGAAGGGGTGTTTTAAATAAAACAAAGGGGGGGGGTTTTTCTTTTTAAAAAAACTACTTTTAAGGGCTTATTTTAAGAAAATAAAAGGGGGGGGGAAAGGGTTTCGTTCCCCCAAACCCATTTAAGGGGTTTGAAAAAGTTTAAAAAAATTTGGAGGGGGGGTTCAAAGTTCAAAAAATTCTAGTAAAAATGTAAAAGATTAAAAAATGGGGGGATTTTGGGGGTTTATTTTAAGAATTCCCCCAAAAAATTTTTAAAATTTCATGGGGGGGAGGTTTTCTGTTAAAAAACTATAGTAAAAATGTAAAAAACGAAAATAAAAGGGAAAAGGGGGTTTAAAATTTTTTACAAACTATAGTAAGTGTTTTAAAAGATAATTAAAGGAGGGGGGTTTTACTTTTCGAACTACTAGAAAGCTGTAGTAAGGGAAAAAACTGGGGGGGGGGGATTTACTGTTCACGCACTTTTAAGGGTGGGATAACTAAAAAACATGGGGGAAAACTTTTTTCAAAAAAACTATGTAAGCCCGGGGAAAAAAGAAAAAAAAGGGGGGGGTTTTTGTTAAAAAAAATTTTTAATTGTTTGTGTTTAAAAAATTTTAAAAATTTTAGGGTTTCCCTTTAAAGGTTTTCTGGGGGGAAAAAAAATTTTAAAAAAAAAGGGAATTTAAAGGGTTTTTTTGTTTAAATTGAAGAAAAAACTAAATTTTTTGTTAAAAATTTTTAAAAAATTTTAACGATTCAGGGGGGGGTCAATTTTTAAAAATATGGGAAAAATTTTTGGGGGTTTTTCCCCCAGGGAAATTAGGAAAAAAATTCCCTAAACCCCCTGTTGGTAGGGGTTAAATTTAAAAAAATGGGGGGAGGTTTTTTCAAAAAAAGAAAAATGAAAAGGGGAAAAGGGGAGTGGGGTTCGGGGAAGAAATTTTTAAAAAAAAATTTAAAAATTTTTTGGGGGTATTAATTTTTGTTCTTTTAAATTTTAAAAGGGGTTTTAAATTTTAAAAACCCAAAAGGGGAAAAGGGTTATTTTAAAGGGGAAAATTGTTTAAAATTTTAAACGTTTAAAAACCCCATTAAACTTTAAAACCCAAATTAAAATTATTTATATAAAAATTGGGGGGGGGGGGTTTTAAATTTTTCTACTTTTTTAAAAATTTTTAAAACCAAAAAAACTAATTTTTTTCACAAAACTTTATAAAAATTGTTTTTAAATAATAATTCCCCCCTTCTTTAAAAGGAAATAAAATAAAAACTTTTTTAAAAATTTTTAATTTTTTTTATAAATACCAAAACTTATTTAAAAAAACCCCTTAAAATTTTTTTTTCACAAATACTTTTAATTTATAACGATAAAAACAATTTAAATTCAAATTTACAAATTCTATTTAAAATTAAAATTTAAAACATATATTAAAACTTTTATAAATACCCTTAAAAATGGAATAAATTAAAATTCAAAATCTACTTTTAACCCAAAATACTAAAAAATGTAATTTCGTAAAAATTTAATTTGGGATTTTTCCCCCAAAATATAAAACTTTTCCCTTTTAAAAATAAAAATCTACTTTTAAAATTAAAAAATAAACTTAGAACCTAAAAAACTAAATTACCAAAATCCCTTTTAAAAACCCCAATATTAAAACCCCCGGGGGGGGACAAATTTTCCAAACTACTTTAAAATTTTTTAAAACCCCCCAATAAAATAAAATTTTTTTTTAAAAAACCATTTTATTTACCCCCAAAAATTTTTATTAAAATTTAATTTTACTACCACTTTTATCAACTATTTCAATTTTTCCCAAATATAAACCCTTTTTTTAAAAATTTTAAAACCCCCTTTTTTCCATTTAAATTCCCAAATTTTTAAAACCTTTTAAACCCCCTTTTCCCAAAAAAAAATATAAAAAAACTTCCCTTTAAAATTTTAAAAATTTTAATTTTAAAAAAACCCAAAAAAAAAAAAAAAAAAAATAAAAAAAAACCCTTAAAAATTTAACCAACCCTTTTCCCCAACCCCTTCTTCCCCAAATTTTTAAACCCCCCCCCCCAAAACCCAAAATAAAAATTTTAAATTTAAAAATTTTTTTTAAAAATACACTTTAAAATTCCTATACCTACTAAAATTTAAAACCAAATTACTAAACAATTTCCCCACCATTTTTTCCATTTTTATTTTTCCCCCACTAAACTCCTACTCCCCTACTACTCCCCCCAAATATCTATTTTCCACTTTCTCTATAACAGGGGCCCCCAAAGAAAATTTTTTCACTAAACCCATTAACTACTACATTTTAAACCCGTTCACCAATATCCCCACCCAACCCCTTTCCATTACACCATTTTTCACACAACTCCCTACTGTTAAATTCATATACCACCAACGCACTATACTCCCCTTTTTAAAAAATCCCCAAAACAAAACCCCAGTCAACTACACAAAACCCCACCACCCACAAAAAAACCCAAAATTTTTTTTTAAAACTAACTTTTACACCTCAAAAACAACTTCACAATACCCCATAAAATTAAAAAACACACACCCCGCACAATCCACCCCACGAAACCACATGCTACACAAAACTACACACTAAAACAACCACCTTTATACTCCCCCCAAAATACTACACCACTACAAAAAACTGTTGGGCTTACTCCCCCTACTTGTCTATCCTCTTCTCTTAAAACCCTTTTCCCCCCAATCTATAAAACCAAAAATTTTTTCTACTCCCAAAATTCTTCCCTATCTCTACTACTACCCTACTACTTCCATTTTACTACCCCCCATTTTCTGTTTCCCCTTCCTAAACCCTTATTTTTAACCATATATCTCCCCATCTAAAACCACTTTTACAACTCTACCCCCATACTCTCCAAAAACCCAACCAAAAAAATACTCTAAACTTCTCTCCGACTACAAAAACCATATTCCCCCCTATTTTTTCCCCAAATTTTTTTAACAACCAACTATAATATTTTCCACTCCGCTTCACCCCCCTTTTAAAAAAATACCACCTCTACATACAATCTCCATTCAAACCCACCCCCAGCCACTTCTCCCCCCCCTCAACTGTAAAACAAAAATTTTTTACCACTCTTTTAACTCCCCCCACCCCCTCCCCACTACCACACTAAAAACCCTTTTCTCTCCAATTTCTACTATTCTCACCAACTCTTTTAATTTTCCCCACTCACCCCTCTAAACTCCCTTTTACCACCCCCCTTTCTACCCCATTCTTACCCCCACCACATCTACACCACCACTATTTTTACCATCCCCACTTAATCCCCCAATATTTTCCCCCAAACCCCTCTTACAACTAACCCACATCCCCCACAAAGGTTTTTTTTTAAAAAACCCCTACTGGGTATCTCACTACCACAAAATTTTACTCAATATACTATTTTCCCCCTACGAACTTAAAACGATACTTCCAACCTTTACACAAATGAATTTTTCCCCCCTTTTTTAAAAATTTTTTTCTACTACCCTTTTCGCCCAAAACCCCCCTTTTTACAAAACCCCCTCAAAATCCCTTTTCTACTTAACCCTTTACACCCCCCCTACAAATTTACTCAAACCCTTCCCAAATTTTTTCCTACTACAAAGAAATTTCCCCCACACTTACTCCACGATTTTTTTCCCCCCCTTTGGGGGTTTTTCCCCTTTCCCCCCCTACACTATCAAAATACCACTCTTAAACCATCAAAATATTTCCCAAAACGGTTTCTAAATACCAAAAACCCCCCTTTTTCCAAAATACTACTTCCCCAAAATTCGGGGGGAGTAATAGCCCCCTTTTTTCACTCAAAAACCACCCTCAAAATATCCAAAATACTACTACTACCATTTTCTGCTACCAAACCCCGCTACCCTTAAAATACTCCCCACTTTTCCCCACCAACTTCTCTAGACCCCCAAAAATTCGATGTCTCCTTTTAAACATCCCAAAAACACCGTCGAAGCCCCCCTAGTAACCAAACCCATAAACCTACTCTTCCCCCATTACTACGTCCACCCAACTCTTCTACTTCCCCAAAAACCCCCTTTGGGCCCCCACGAAATTCCAGGGGGTCAAAACCCCTCAGTAAAAACTACTACATCCCCGTTTTTTTCCCCCTTTCCCCTACCCCCTACTATTTCCCCCACTGACGACCCCAAAACCACTCTATCCCCCCCACCTCACAAAATTTTCACCTTACTTCCCACCCTAAAAATTACATAAAAATACTATTCCAAACACATTTATACCCCTAACTTCTACCCCCCTCTTCTCTCCCCTCGCCCCTCAAATTTTTTACTTTCCCTTTCCCCCACTACTCTTTCCCCACTCCCCCCCACCCTTACTACACCACTTTTTCCCCCCAAAATTCACTCCCCCAAAGACTTTCTACAAAAACCACTTTTTACTACTCCAATTTAAAGTCCCAACCCCGGTCAAAAATAAAACCCTTTTGATCTCTCTTTTTCCCCAATCCAAAACCAAAAAATTTCTTCCCCACTCTTCCCAACCCCTTCCACTACTTAAAAACCCCCCCTAGCCCCTTTCCCCCCTTTTCCCTTTTCCCACCACTTTTCACCTCTACTCCCCCCTTTCCCCAATTTTCGATCAAAAACCCTAAGTTTTTCTACTCATTTTTTTCGTCCCTAACTTCAACCCCCCCCACTCTATCTTTTAATACTTCGACTCTACCACCCCCCCCGGGGCTACACATTCGACAACTACAAAACCCCTTTCCCTTTAACTTGCCTCCAAACCACTACTTCCCCCTCAAAATACGACAAAACTTTACTTTTCCCTAAAACACATTTTAAAAAAACCATAATATTTTTCACCCTCCACTTCTAAAAACCCCCCAATTATACTATTACAACACATCCACATTGGATTTCCCCCCTCCCCCTATTTTGGGGCTTTACTCCTTAGGACCCTCCCCTCCCCTTTCCCTCTAGGTCTTCCCATCTTTTTTTCCCCTTTTTTAAAACTCCCAAAAACCCCACATTTCTAAAGTCCCCCTATCACCTTTAATAAAATCCCCCGACTCACTTATACAAAAACACCCAAAAATTTTAAAACCCCTTTCTACTCCCCCTGGGCCCTCACTCCCCCACCCCCCGCAAAAAATTTTTTTTTCTCTCGACGCTAAAAAACCCCCCAAACGCAAAATTTCTCTTCCCCCACGCCACATTCCAAAACTACCTTTTCTTATTAATAAATCTACCTCAAATTTAATTAAAAAACCATTTTTTCGAATGGCACTATCCCCCACACCACCCCAAAAAACCCATCAAAAGGGCTCTTCTGTCCCCCATGCTATCCAAAAGACCTTTAAAAACCCTCCCCATTTTTTGTCGTTTTTTACCACTAATACAACTACCCCTACTACTAGACTTTCCCAAAAAACCAAAAACCCCATTTTAAAACCACTACTCTTTTACTATACTTTTTAAATTCACCCCCCTTGCCCCACTATAAAATTCTTAAAATCCTCCAAAAAACCCCTTTCCCCCGCCTTTTTTTGTCCACACCGTTATAGTTCCCAAAACCCCCCATATTAAAAAACTCCTCTTGTTAGTCAAAAAGTTTTTCCCAGAATAACCCCTTTACCTACTAAAAAAACCCCCCCACTCCCTTTTCCCCTCAAACCCTTTTCTAAAACCACTACCCCTTATTTTTAAAATTTTAAACCCCTTAAAATTTCTATTTTTACTTCTTACTTCCCCTTACCATCCCCTACTCTCCTCTTACTCTCTTTCTAACCAAAACTTTAAAACGTACCCTTTAATTTTTCCCAATTTTACCTCTACCATATCCTTCCGGTACAACAACCTCTTTTATTTAACTTACTTTTAACTTATCTCAATAATAATTTTCCCCCCCTCTCTTTTACTTCTTCCCTTTTACTCTTATCCTCCCCCCATTTTTTTTCTATACAAAATACCACTGTTCCCTTTTAAACCCCTAATTTTTTTTCCCACTACTAACTAAAACACACTCCCTCTTAAAAATCTACTACCACTTATATTTTACCACTTGTAAACTTTCACTCCAAACCCTTTTTTCTCCCTTTTAAAAAATTTTTACTACGGGAAAATTCTCTTCATACTACTTTCAACCATAAAATTACTATAATATACACACTACCACCATGCACTAAAAACTCCCCCACCCCCAATTTTTCTACTTTTAAAATTTTTCACTATATTCCTTTTATGCACCACTACTCTTTTAAAAAAACATTACTCCCCACTTTCATTTTTTACCCTACTTTCTCCAATCAACCCCCAAAAAATGTATTTTTTTAACCCTTCTCCAAACACTCTTTCCACTCTACTACCTATCCCACTCAAACTACTATACTTTCTGTTTTTCCAAACCCCTATAAATTTTTTTACTGCTACCCCCACCGCCTTTACTACTCTCCCCCCCCACTGTCTATATATCCACCTCAACTACTTTAAAAAAACTCCTCGCTATCTATTTCCCCAATTTACCCACGGAAAAATATATTTTCCAAAAAAATTTAAACGTCTTCAACCCCCTTTTCACTCCCCAAATTAAACCCCAAATCCCATACACTGGGTTCCCCGGGGGCTATTTTACTCCCCTTTTTCTACTTACTCGTACTCTTCCTTCGCCCTATGCTCTACTCTTGGGTCTCACATTTTACACTGTTTTCCCTTTCTCTCCCCTTTTTTACCACCCCTACTCTAACTAATCTCTAAAATTCCCCGCTCTGCCCCCAAAATTCCCCACACTTCTTTCCCCTTTCTCTACACCCCCTTCCCCCCACTCTTCTAAAAAATTCCCCCTTCTAATTACTATTTTAAAAAAACACTTTCTTCCAAAAATACTCTACTACTTCTACCACCCTCCCCCACACTTCCACCAGGGGGCTATTTTTTCCCCAAAACTACCCTAAACTTCTCCCTCCGCTCCTTCAAAAATCCCTACCACTTCTCCAAATCCAGACCCCCGACTCCTCACGTCCCCCGGGTACCCCCTTTTTAAACTACCTCTTTTTATACCATTCTCCTATCACTCTATTAAAAATTTTTCTCCCCCCCAAAACCCCTCCACAACCACTACTCTCTCTTCTATACTGTTCCGCCATAAAACCCCCCTCCCAATATACCCCACTTCTTTCCAAAAACCCCTTTTTTTAAAGACTCTTTCGGTCGAGTAATTATATTAACTTCCCCCTTCTTCGTACCACGCCTCAAACACTTTCCTATAAACCCTAACCTACTATATCCCCCAACGCCTTTTAAAACTCCCTCTTGGGGGTCACCCCTCTTCCACCATTTTCTCCCCTAAATCTAAACCCCCTGTTTAATACCACTATTTCTATATAGTTTAAACCCTTCTACTACTTCCCCCATTCCCCCTTTTTCCAAACTTACCACTACCACTATTCCCCCAATATTCTTTTTTATAATCCCCCCAATAAACTTTTCCCCTTACTTCTCTCCCCCCTTTCCTTTCAAAATTTTCTCCCCCACTATATACCCCCTAATTTTCTACTACCCCTCCACTTTGTATTATTTTTTCTCCTATACTTCGAATTTTTATATCCACAAAAATAAATTTTCTCTCCCAAAACCCTACCTTTGGGGTTTACCTACCTCTTCCCTATTAAAACCCTCTGATGTTTTTTTTTTCAAACAAAAACTTACCTCGAGGTCTTCGTCTCCGCCCTTTCCCACCCTCTTCCTCCCCTTAAGTTCACAATCCCCTTTTTCCCCGCTATTTACCCCCCTAAAACCCCCCATATAACAATCTATTTTTCCTTAAAAATACTTCTCTTAAATTAACCACTTCTTTTCCTCCCTTTCTTCTTCTTAAAACCCCGGGGATTCCCCCCTTTTACTTCTATCCCCCCCAAAATTTTTTCTTTTTTCTTCTCTGACCTTCTTCTGCCCCCCCCTGGGGTTCCCCCCAAGCTCCCCTCTTATCAATTCCTCACAATACTTCCCTTTTTCTATTTTTTTCTCTACTTATACTTCCCCCCTACCCACTCACAAAATTTCCACCAATTCTCTACCCCCTTTTCCCCACCCCCTCTACAACCTTAAAACACAAAAACCCACTCTCCTACTTTTTCCCCCTATCTACCCCCAAAAATTCTACCCCTTCTCCCCCCTTTTTTTCACCCCCTACCCCTTTCCACAATATTTTCCATACTACTTACTACCCCTCCCCAATCTTCCCCCCTTTTCTACTTTTACCCCCCCTACTGTTTTTAAAAATTCCCCCCCACCTCTTTACTAAATATACTACAAATTTCCTTCCCCCTTATACAACTACTATTCCCAAAAACCCCACAATTCACCCCCACTACTACTCTACTTACTACACCACTAACTATCTACTACTATTACTACCACCACTAACACTCACCTACTTACTACCCACACAAATTATTACCTATTACTTACTACTTACCACCAATACTACCTTCTACCACCACTACTACTGTACTCACCTATACCACCCACCATATACCAAACTATACTACTACTTCTCCAACTACTACTACACTATATATACTTACTACTAACTACTTACTACTCTACTACCACACTATCTACCACTAACACACTCATTACTACCACCCTCACTTACTACCCACTACTACTTACACTACTAATCACCAACTACTCTACACCTACTACTACCTACCATACTATATACTATATACTACACACTACTACACACCACTACTACTACACTTACTACTACCATACAATTATACTTACCATACTACTAAATACTACTACTACTACCCACACTACTACAACACTACCACCACTACTTACTCCACTACTACAACCTCTATACTACTTACTACTACTACTACCACTACACTATACTAATACTACACCATACCAACTACCTTTCACTACTACTACTTACCACCACTTACATACTACTACCACACTACCACTTCTACTACTACCACAATACTACTACTACACACTATACTCTACTATATACTACACCTACTACCTTACCACACTACTACTACACCACTGACTACTTACCACTATACTACTAC